>VUQH01089667.1:0-21628 GCA_015106775.1 Etroplus canarensis | reverse complement strand
AAAAGAAAAAGAAATTGAAAAAAAAAAAAAAAAAAAATCACACCCTTTAAACCTATTGGTGGAAAAATTCACCACATCTCTCAATCAAAATGTTTGCGTTCCCTGGTAGTGGTTTGTGCATTCGGCTTACAAGTGAAAAGGTCCCTGGTTTGATACCAGGTGGGGACACAAGCCTCTCTCACCATGGAGGGCTGCGTCAGGAAGGGCATCTAGTGTAAAACCTCTGCCAAATTACTAATGAGAGTAATTCTGCTGTGGTGACTCCTTAGTGGAGAATATATGGGAGCAGCTGAAGGTACATTTTTTTCATGGTAGCGAAAGAGAGAGAGAGAGAGAGAGAGAGAGAGAGAGAGTTTGGAGAGATTTGTGACATTGTCATGTGCCCCTGTGTGTTGTGGTGGACAGAAACTGTTTTTTGGAGCATCGCAAATAATTTGAGTGGCGTCTTACTGTGACCTCTGATTGTTTTGTAAATAGTTGTACAAAAAATTCCTGAGACATTGCTTGCATTTTAATGTAAAAAGTTGTACCTAAATGTATGCATATGTTTTTGAAATTTGAAGTTTATATTTTTATTCTAAGTTATAAAAATGGTTTATTAAACATGTTTGTGATTTTCAGAGTAAAAAAATTCTTACTCAGATTTTAAGTTTTTGTGTGATTTTCCAGTGTGTCAAAAAAAAAAAAATTAAAAAAAAATTAAAGTTACCCAGTGAGGTTAATCTTGACAAAGGTCATACTTTAACTAAAACTATGGCAAACATTATCATATTGTAAAACTGATTAATTTATCATCGGTTATTTAGGAAGGACCAGTGAAAGGATAACTGGCTGACAGAGGCATCAGTCAAAATGCTTCCAAACTCTGCGTGGACAAACAAGCTATTTCACAGTGAATCTGAAGGATTGTAAAGAAGTTGCTGACTGGTCCTAATGAGGTTAAACAAACTAATACTTCTGTTAGAAAGATGAAACTATCTATTAAAGGTTTTAATAGTCTGTGTAGTTTAGCTAGTGCATGAGAAAAAAAAAAAACTATTTGTAAAGTCCTGAACAGCAAAACTTTTAAATTTGTTTTCATTCAGTCTTTGCATTTTTAAAAGGCTTCATACCTTTTATGAGGTGAATGATAATTTGATGAGTTAATCAAATGCTGGAAGTGGATTGTAAGAACTTTGCATTTAGGCTGACTGCTGACATTTCTTGTAAAATAAATTGAATGTCTGTCTTTCCTGTCTCTTTTTTAACTAGCAAGGGCAGTTGTTTTCTGATAATGGCAGTCTAAAAGAATAATATAAGACCAAAGACTTATAAGCCCCCCTAAATTTTGATGAAAAATAAAAGACCATTTGCTTCAAAAAGGATTTGAAATTCATGTCAATAAATTAGGAAGGCAGAGCAATGATTTAAATGCTGCAGTTCATGAGTATTTGATACATAATAAAAAAATAGTTGTAATATTTGTGTACTGTGTGTTAATATCTGAACTAATTTATACTGTTACATTTTTTTTTTATTCTGCAATAGTATTAATAAGATAATAACTTACCTAACTGAAAGTGATTTTGTTTTCCTGTTTGAAATCAGTTTCCCAGTACATTTCTGTCTAGTGTGATGCTTTCTAAAAAAAATGCTTTTCGGGGAGACAACATGACAAACAAACTGACATCAAATGACCAGTTCAGGTCCATCTAAATAAGAAAATGCTTTTGAAATTTAGCTGGCACCTGGTTTTGAACAAAAGCGCCACTCAGATGGCTTATGAAACTCTTTCTGAATCGTTTCGCTTCCTGAAATGAATCTCATGGAAACTTAAAGACGAGTGACTCTGACTGACATCATGACATGTGTCACAAAGAAAAATTACCCTTCTGCAGAGTTACCTGGACATATTTGATAGTTTCTCATCCTTTTTTATTCATTTCCTCTCTCCTTCATTTATCATTTCCCATTTTCTTCTCTCACTTTCTTTTCTCCAACTCACCTGCTCCTCATCCCTTATCCTTTATCTATTCATACATTTTCCTCTCATGTAACTCTGTCTGTCCCAGGCTTTCCATCTCTCCCTTTTCCCCGTGTCTCTTCTCTTTTCCTCTAACCATACCCTGCAGCTTCCTTTGTCCAACCCATGTCTGTCAGGAGGGTTTTTCAATGACAGGATACAGCTGCATAACAGTGACCATTATGCAAATCTAACTTTTATTAAATGTATTTTTAAAAAAAACAAAACTTCCTTTTGTCATGGTCAGAATTAATCTCCACTGACTGATATTCATAAGGCAGGGAAAACACACAAACAGATAAAATTAATTTCATTAAATGCATTTATGTAAGTGTGACATTTTTTATAGCAACATATTTTTATTAGTTTTTGTTACTTTTTACCATCACACAGAATGCTAATATATTCAGAAACACAACACCGTGTTCACCCAGTCTGTGGTTAACTATGAAAGCTTTGACATTTGCTGATTATTGTGGAAATAAATTTTCACATAAAAGGTGATGCATGATAATTTTTCTGCTTGAGTAGCAAGGAAAATGATAAAAACCACTGCAAACTCTTCACAAATTCTTACATGCAGTTGTAAATCAGTACATTTTTAATTTGTGCATAAAAATTATGTGTATTTAGACTTTTTAAAAAGTCTTCATAATAACAGTGTTTTTGGAATATACTGTGTATGGCTTAAGAATGCTGCACTTTGCCTTTGTATCGCCTCTAATTGCGCTGGACTTGTCGTTGCCATTTAAATGGCCGCTGACGATTGGCAATATCCTTTCAGTTTAAACATGGCTTATGTGCCAGTGTAATCTGTTCTATCTAGTGCAACCTCCAGTGATTGATGGCGAGACTAGTCTTGGTCCTCCTGAGAGAAGTGAAATCATCTCTTGACCCTCTGCAGTTTGCATATTGAGCAAATCTGGGAGAGAATGAATCATCTACATGCTTCAGAGAGCTTACTCCCATCCAAATAGTAATGACTGCATGGTGAGGATCACCTTGTTAGATTTCTCAGGTGCATTTAACACGATCCAGCTGCAGCTACTGAGGGAGAAGCTACAGGAAATGTCAGTAAACATTCACCATCTCATGGATTACTAATACCACTGTGTGTGAGTGCAGTGTCGTATTTGATAATGTGCAGCACAGGAGCCCCACAAGGGCCTGAGGTGTCTCCATTCTTTTTCACCTTCAGACTTTCAGTACAAGTCCAGGTCATCTCACCTACAGAAATACTCTGATGATTCTCAAGTGGTTGGATGTATAAGTTATGGAACTTACAGAAATCATCTGCTTCTAAATGTAAGACCAGAGCGATGGTGATCGACTTTTTCAGGAGAGGACAGTTACACGGCCCTTGAGTATCTTGTGACAGAATGTTGATATGGTGGAGGAGTACAGATGTCTGGGTATCCACATCGACAACAGGCTGAACTAGAAGACCAGTGCAACTTTAGGGAAGCTGAGATCTTTTGACATGTGCAGCATTTTCTCTTAGTTTGTTGTGGTGAGTGCAGTGTAGGATGCTGTGGTCAAGCTGGGGGAGCAGCATCGTTACTGGTAACATCAAACTGAAAAAAAATGATCAGAAAGGTTAGCTCTGTGATTGGCAGGTATTTTTTTTTTTGTTTTGTTTTTGAAGTCATATTCTTTACTGTTTCCTTGCACTAAAGAGTGCAGAAACAGTTAAGGCAGCAACTAATTCATTCAGCATCTAACTGCTGGGTCTGGCAGAGATCAACTGCACTGTTCTATCAGGCTGTGGGTTGCCAGGTTGCACAGATAGATGGGTTGAAACGATTGTGCATTTGTGTAGACTGTGTTTCAAAGACAGTCTGGTGACCTGGGTAACATTAGTCAAGACACAAAACTTTGTAATCCATGCATTCCAGTTGTTCAGAATAAAGTCAGGGAGTTACTCTGCAGAAAAAGCAAAAGTGCATGAAAAAATGCATATAACGCATTTAAGCTGTGTTCAGGCTAAAAAAGGTTGCCACAGTGCTTTAGAGACAGAAGGCAGGAATAGTTACTGCAAGTTTAAATGATCTGTTTAAGAAATGTGGCTCAATTACTTCACTGAATCTTATAATTTTATCAGCCAGTTAGAACCTAGAGCTGGTTTCACTTTTTATATTTTATCCTGTTTCTAGTTTATTCTTTTACACTGGTTTTGAAGATATTGTTTATTTTGTGCCTCTAAATAATTCAAACCTTTAATGAAAAAAGTCCAAAAAAAGTGAAGTGCACAGAGACACAAATATGACTTGATAGACAGAGGCTGTTGCTGTGGTTTTTCAAGTGAGGAAAGGAAATTGGAATTTATGCAAAAAGAAACAGGAGGGGAAAAAAAGGGGAGGAGAAGGAAGTAAGAGTCAAGGGAGAGGATGAGAAGTAGAAGAATTATGATGAGTGTGTTTGCTTTATGAAATGCTCCAAAGCAATCAACTGAAGCAAATTAATGCCTCTTACTCTGGAGAGAGAGGGGGGATTTAATGATAAAGCAGAAAAACAAAATAGACAAGATATTGAAAATGAGAAAAATTAGAAAAATAAGGGATTGAAGAGAAAGAAAAACCCTGTGGTTTCTATCTGTTAAGGATGGCATGGCTGGCAGTGATGTGAAGATTGCATTTCAATCTTTGGATTGTGTTTTTCTTCACATCCTTTTCACTCCCTTTCCTCTCATCACTTTGTCTTACTTCCACTTCTTTTTCCTCCTCTTTCTTCTCTTTATTTCCTGTTGCCTTTTATCTTTAATTTTCCTTTTTATCTTTACAAGTATTCTCTCCTCCTTACCAGTGTGCCTCTTATCCTTAAATTTCTATCCACTTATATTCCTCTCTTTTTCAGTTTTCCCATCTTTAGGCCCAGCCATGCGGTGTGTGTGTGTGTGTGTGAGAAAAGCATGCTTGTAAGTGTGTCTTAAGTGTGCTTATGTGTGTGACAGCAGAGACAGATTGGTCAGTATTTAGGGAAGCAGAATATCAATAGTCAGAGAAGAGCAAAGCAATCTAATGCTTTTTCTCCGTCTTCCACACACATACATACAAACACACCAATGCACACACACTCTTGCTGCTTTCCTGAGGCGTTGGGTGGTTGATGGCAGTGCTGGTGGGTCGGGTGTATGTGTGTGTGTGTCTGTGTGTGCCTGTGTGGGGTGTTCAGGAACGCAGTGTGTCGTGTTCCACTGTGTAGCGCCACAGGTTGCTAAACAAGGGGTTGAAAAATGGGTTGCTCCTGTGAGCAGGCGAGGATTGATCGCCCAAATACCTCTTTTATTTCCTCTTTCCCTCTTGATCTTCCCTCTCCTCTTGTGTTTTCATTCTTCTTTTCATCCCATCTGTGTCCTTTCTTCATTTTCCACATTCTTTTCTATAATCTTCCCTTTCTTTTTTAAAATTTGTTTTGTCATCTCCCTGCTCTAATGTAAACCCTCTTCCCATTTTTTTTCTACATCTTTTTTTCACTGATACTTGCATTTCTCCCCTAATCCATTAGTTCCCCCTTCTTTGCTTTTACAACTTATTTACCTACTCTTCTGTTCATTGTCCAGGTGAATGTCTTTTCTCTGAATCACCATTTATGCTCTTTGCCCTCGCTCTTTCATGGTTCTTCTCCTCTCCTCTCCTCTCCTCTCCTCTCCTTGTCTCTTTACCCAGGCTTGACAGTAATAGAGGCTGTCCAATAAAACAGACATAAAAATGCAATCCCTATCTTGGCTCAATTTTTGCACATGCACACATGTACAAACACACACTGGCAATATAAATCAGGCATAAAAAGCCGATCCCTGTCTGCAGTCAATTTCCATAAAGATACAAAGGGGATGCTCCAGGAAGGGGTGAGATGAGACTGAATGTATGTAACACGTAATATAAATTATGCGTGCATGTCTGTTTACTTATATTGCACTTGTAGTGACTGTCTGTTTCTTTCTGGGTGCATATCTTTTTCTTGTGTGTGTGTTTATCTGCTCCCAGGTGGTGTAGACACAGTGTGAATGCTGGTGGCTGTCGCTATGCTAATGATCCCTGTTTACATCACACAACACACCACAGGCTCCGTCACATTATCCCCATGGGACACACACACAAACACACACACACACATTCCCCATCTCCACCCACTTACCAACCCACACACAGACTAGCTTATTCACACTCATACACCTATACACAGGTGTAATACACAGATATCTTTCTTAAGTAACCATGTGCACAAACACACACACTTACAGTCATTCTGAACACAAACACATGCAAAAGTAACTAGACTGTCATAATGAAATCTGCACTCTCTCACACATAGACACACACTTAAGTTGCCTCTCCTAATGAGGCAGGCATGTTTGCAGTGCTGTCACAAACCACAGAGTTTGATCAGTTTCTAACTCTGCAAGTAAGCTCTGTGAATACATGTATATTTGGGTTCAATATATGGGCAAAAGTATTTGGCTACCTACACATTATACCCACAGGAGCTTTTATGACAACCCATTTTAAATCCATAGGCATTAATACGGAGTTACTGCCCCCTTGTAGCTCTAACAGCTTCCACTCTTCTGTGAAGGCTTTCTAGAAGATTTTAGAGAGCATCTGGGACTTTTTCCCATTCATCAAGAAGAACATCTGTAAGGTCAGACACTGATGTGGGGTGAGAAGGACTGGCTCACAATCTCCACTCTTATTAATCCCAAAGATTAACGATGGTGTTGAGGTCAGGGCTCTGCATGGGCCAGTCAAGTGCTTCTAGTGCAAACTCATCGAAAGATGCCTTTATGGATCTTGCTTTGTGTGCTGGGGCACAGTCACGCTGGAACAGAAAAGGCCCTGTCTTGAACTGTTCCCACAAAACTGGAAGCATAATGTCTTGGTAAACTGAAGCATGAAGATTCCCCTTCACTGGAACAAAGGAGTCTCCAGAAAGACAGCCCGATAACATTATCCCTCATCCACCAAACTTTACAGTTGGCACAGTCAGGTAGTTAACACTCTCCTGGCATTTGCCAAACTCAGACCCACCCATTAGATCAGTGGTCCCCAACCTTTTTTGTACCACGGACTGGTTGCATGTATGAAAATTTTTCCACGGCCCAGGTAGAGGCGCGAGGGTTCCAATAACAAAAGTCTTTGTCAGTTAATAGTCTGTAATCTGAATGCAACATTTACACTTTATATAGAGAAGGTACGTGTGTATGGGTGTTTTGTCTCAATGTGGTGAAGCAGTTCTGTGGGTTTCATTGCTTCATTAGCCAGTCGGTCACAGCGGGTAAGGAGCTTGTGTACTACCTGTTGCAATGAACTTGTAACTTAGGTAAGAATCTTTGTATTTTCTTTTAAATGCAGCTTTCTTTTTGCTGGCGGTCCGTGACCCTTCTGCTGTCCCATCGTTTGCTCGTTCCTTCCCGAAAAGGCGCTTCAGTGAATGTTGCTTTTAGCTCATTTTATTTTCAAGGGTTAGCTTGTGTCGCTGATGCATGAAACGATATTCCAGAGTCAAGCGCACTTAGTGAGGCGAGGGTGGAAACAGTTGTTTTTCAAAATAAGTTCTGGAAGAAGAACGAAAAATAACTAACATTTTAACCACAAAATTTTTTCTTTGCGGCCCGGTTCCAAATGGTCTGATCCGTGGACCGGGGGTTGGGGACCCCTGCATTAGATCACTACATACCGAAGTGGGATTCGACACTCCACAGAACACTTATCCACTGCTCCAGAGTCCAGTGGAGGGGTGCTTTACACCTCTCTGTTTGACACTTGGCATTGTGCTTGGTGATATAAGACTTGCATGCAGCTGCTTGGCCACATATGTTATGCAGGTTTTTGTGCTGATATTAATGCCAGAGGTCCGGAACTCCACAGCTAAATTAGCAGAGCATTGCAGACTTTTACGCACTATGCACCTCAGCTCTCTGTGACCCTGCTGTGTAGTTTTACATGGTCTGACACTTCTTGGTTGAGTTGCTGTGGTTCCTAATGAGCCTGAATGAAATACTTGACTTCAATTATTAAGAGTTGTGGCCCAGCACTTTTGTTCATGTAGTTTATGTGTGTGGCAAAGATGATGGCTATTTTCTTATTACGGAGGGAGAGACCTGTGTAAATTGCAAATATTAGCAGCTTCTGTGTGTGTGCCTTTGTGTACAGGGTAAAGATATATTGTTGTTTGTTCTGTATGTGGACATTTATTTACTCAGTCTGGCAGCAGTGTATATGTCTTTACGTGTGGTATAAAGAAATGTGTTACACAATTATGTTTTAAATATAGTGTGCCTGTGTGTACTTATATGAGTCACTGGTGTCTTTTCGTAAGTTTTGGTGTAGTGGTGCTTGGTCAGGAACATATTCTGCACATAAAAGATTGCCATATCTTCTAGGGCTAAAAAAGTGACTTAAACCTGCATTCTTTCCACTGGCCTGCAGCAGGTGACTCCCTTGCTTACAAAAAGAGTCCCACTGTAAAGAAGTCTAAGGGTAAACGACTCTTTGGTTCACTTGATCTTTAGCTTCACTAAACACTTTCTTGATAAGTCTCATTCGCTAGTTTCAAGGCTTCCTGAATGCAACATGGTGTTAATTTTGTACATTATGGTCCTTTTTAGAAACAAACTTACAAGATAGCAGGGTTTACTGAGGGCCTACCTTGTGATTGACAAGTTACCCCAACTACTACGACTGTGTGAGCAAGATGGGATCTCACTAATCAAAAGTTTGTGTGCTGTAAATTACTAGGTTAGTTTAGGTGTTTGAGGTTCAAGAATCAATCAATCAATCAATCAATCAATCAATCAATCAATCAATCAATCAATCAATCAAGAGCTTTATTGTCATTTCAACCACATATAGCTGACGCAGAACATAGTAAAATGAGATAGCGTTTCTCCGGGACCTGGTGCAACATATAGACATAAGACATAAAGGTATCGATAAGGAGAACAGAGCTAGAACTAGGGTTTTTTTTTTAGTTTAAAAATTTACAAAATTACAAGTTTAAAAATAAATAATAAATAGATAAAGTGCAACATGTGCAATGTAGTGCAATATTTGCAAACAATGCAAAGAACAGAAATGCTGTGTATGAAAATCCAGGATTGTGCAAAACAGTACACAAGAAGGCACAGTGAAAAGACAACACAGCAAGACACTACCGCCGATGAAAAGAAGTGAATGCAGTAGCAGCGGTTGAGGTAGTGCAAATTGTATGTGTGTGTGTTTGTGAGTGAGAGAGAGAAAGAGGTGTTATGCAGTTCTGGGTTAGTGTGTGTGGGTGAATGTGAGGGGGACTTTTGTGTAGCCTGATGGCTCCTCAATAACCCAGGACTGAACTACTACTAGGACTGAACTACTAGAAGACATTGCTAATAGTAGAGGTGTTGCCGTATAACAGTATTAACAATAACTGTGATAGCTACAGATCACATTAATAATGTAGCAATATTTAAAGTAAACAGCACCAGTTCAGTTATAGTTATAGATTCACAATTTTATTTCATTTTACTGCAGCTCTTCCTTCCAGGGACTCGGGCAACATTTCTCACATAGGAGAACTAGGAGGAGAGACTCACTTTCCACAACAAACCTGCTAAGTTAGACTGAATTATACACACAGGTGCAGTTAGGCTGCTGTTAAGCAAAGCACTAGAAAAAGGATGAATTGTAGTGGACTTAATTCTTTATTTAGAGACTAATGCTTTTGTATTCACTTGCTGCAGCTTCTCTGTTCTTCTCTGGTCTCTGGAATCTGTGAGCTTGCACTGTTTGCTATGTACACTGCACTACTGTGCCCTGGGTCTTGACATATTCCTTGACCTGACTTTTTTTGTGTTGATTTAGTCCAGTAATTGTTTTTATTACTTTGAAGCTACCATGGAAAAGCAGTTCACATCACATCCATGCCAAGTGTCTTAATGCATAGGAAAAGGTGCAATAAATTAAGGGTGAATTTGACTGACAGCATTGCTTTAGATAGTGCAATAATTTTTCTATTATAAATTCTTTTGGTCATGATAATCCTGAAGTGAAAATCTGATATTGTGACAGCCCTGCTCACTACTGCATATGTAAGTTAATATAAAAGCTCCAAAGGGGGCTTTAACATCACCTGCTGGTACATAAGCAAATTAAGTATTGTAATTGTCATTGAAATAATTGTACTCATCTATTGTTTTTACTAAATTAAAAAAAACAATGTTTAATGGATAGACTAAATAAAAGTTTACTAATTGACGAACAGAAATATATATTTGCCTTGATGGTGTGCCAAGTTATTACCTTTTTTTGTAAAAGCCTCTTTGGCTGTCCACGGAAATAATGTGCTTTATTATATAGAAAAGACAGGCTAACACATGCTCACATATGAAGTCAGAAGGACTTAAACTTGCACAAGGACATAATATGTAAGACACACAGCAGACAATCTGTAGGGACGTATCCACCCAGACATGCACAAACACATGTTTCTCTCTGTCTCTCCCTGTCTTTCACAAACACACATACTCACACGCAACACACCAGTGAGGACAGTGTGACCTGTGTCAGTTAAGAGCTACACACCACTTTCCTGTAATAACTCGTGCTACATCTAATCCTATTTCCATTAGGCATATGCTCCAGAAAGGTGAGTGTGTGTGTGTGTGTGTGTGTATAGTGTCTTCTTGTGGATATTATGTGTGTGAGCAGATTCTGTAATCATGTGTGTCAAAGTGTGTTTGAAGACAGAGATAGTGTCCATGTGAGCGACCATGCTTCGGGGGAACTTGTCAGAAGAAAATTGATGTGTGCGTGTGTGTGTGTAGGTGTGTGTGTGCACCTCTGTGCACATGTGAATGTGTCTGGTCCTTAATTCTCTCTATGCCGCGGAGTGCTGAATCAGCTCAGCCCTGATAGACCTGCTCAGCCCTGGCCAGTACTTCAATTGGGCAATCACGGTACAAACACACACACACACACACACACACACACACACTTGTGTGCTGAGTCATACCTAACGATAGGCAGGAACACACTTTTATGCAGAAAATCAAGCAACAAAATCAAATACTTGGGCATGAAAACGCTTTTAATATGCATTGCGTTTGCATTGTGAATTTGAAATTCCTGTGGCATTTTTTAAGTAATTCTTTGTAGTGGCTAAAGCAATGACAGGTTTAGGAAACTCAGACAGAAAAATGTTTATATACTGAGGAAGAGAAGAGGTGCTTTTATAGACCCGTACGCATTGAAAAATGCTTGTTGTACCCTGGCTTTACAAATAGCCATGTGTGCAATGAACAAAGTTCAGATAAAGTTCAGTTATTAGTTAAATTTCATATTTAAAGTTTTATTTAACAAAACATGCTCTTGAAGATTACATCGGTTTTGCCATTTTGGGTAGTCAAGATTATAAACAGAAGATATTTCATATCAAGACCAGTAGCTAAATACAGTTATGCCCACAAACTGATGAACAGTGACGTACTTTTTGCAATTCTGTATCTGCACACCACCACAGTGGATTCTAAATCAAAGATTTATGATGTCACTGAAGTGCAGAGTTTCAACTTTAATTCAAGGGGTTTGGCAAAAAGATTGCAAACTATTTAGGCGTTACAACCATTTTTACATGTAGCTCCCATTTGCAGAGGCTCAGAAGTAATTGGACAAATGGATGTAGTTTTACAAATGTTTTATTGTTAATATACTGTAGTTTTTTCATAATCAGATGAAACTTTTTTGCAGTCAATTACTGCCTGAAGTCTAGCATCCATGAAATGCTGCATTTCCTCTTTGAGTTGCTCTGCCAGGCCTTCACAGCAGCCACCTTTATTCACTGCTTGTTTGTGTGTCTCCTGCCTTCAATTTTGGCTTCAGTAATCAAAAAGCATGCTCTACTGGGCTGAGATCAGCTGACTGACTTTGCCATTGAAGAATATCCCATTTCTTTGCCTTTAGAAAGTCTTAGCTTGCTTCTACATTATACTTTAGATCATTATCCATTTGCACTATGAAGTGCATTCTATTCAGTGTTGCAGCACTCTGAGCAGACAGTATAAATCTGTACACTTCAGAATTCACCCTGCTTCTTCTATCAGCAGTCACATCATAAATACTGGTGACTCAAGTCCATATATGCCCATTCCATAACATTGTCTTGATTATGTTTGACATACAGTATGATCTGGTTTGCTTTGGATCATGGTTCCTTTTCTTCTTTAAATGTTTCTCTTATCATCAACCTGTTAGAAGTTATTCTTGGTTTCATTTGTCATTTGTCCAATTTATTATATTTTATTATTATATTTATTTGTTTCTCCAGAACTGGGCAGGTTTTTTGAGATGTCTTCTGACATAATTTAATATTGCTGTCTTATTCTTGAATGTAACCAGTGGTTTGCACCCTGTTGTAAACCCTTTGCAGTTATATTAATTAAGGCATGTCTTGATTTTAGACTCTGGCAATTTTACAGTTATCTTCTCGAGAGTATTTTCTTGCATTGATATCTCTTTGGACCTCAGTTTCAGTTAACAACTACCAAATACAATTTCAGCACTTGGAATCACCTCCAGATAGTTTGTCATGAAATAACAAAGGAAATGGTCTCACCTGACTACAAAACTGCATGTCAGTCAATTGTTCAATTACTTTCAAGCCTCTGAAAATGAGGGAGTGCACATAAAAAGCCTGTAATTCTTAAACAGTTAATGTTGTTAAACCCCTTGACTTAAAGCTGAAAGTTTGTAATTCCATCCCATTTTAACAGTTTTATGTAAAATTCACAGCTGTGGTGCACAGAGGATAAACTACAAAAAAGTAGCATCTTTCAAAATCTTATAGACCTAACTGTTGCTTTGCCACAAATCCCAACAATTATTAGCTTTGTCAGTTTAGTTCTAAAGACTTGAAACACAGTTTTGATTTGGTGATTTGACAATATAGTGTACTGACCTCATTTTGGAGAATCTACAGGGCTTCAAAGATGTACCACAGATGTGTAAAATAACTTTAGTGCAGGGTTTATTAAAGAGACATTTTCCACCTATTACCCTTATATGACCTGAGGGGAACATTTTTTTTTTAATATAGGGTGAAAAAAAAGCTCAACAGTCATAAACTAAACGCGTGATCAAGTGCTTCGAATTTCACACGTTATGGATGCAAATTCCAATCAAATCTAGCCAGCTTCATTTATATTGCTCCAAATCTTCAATTTGCCTCAACTGGCTTTACAGTCAGTACAGGAAACACTCCCTCTCTCCTTCGACCTTCAATTCAGATGAGAAAAAGTTCAGATCAGAAAAAGCACTTGAGGAAAGGGGGAGACCTGAAGAAGAGCAACAGAGGAGGGATCATTCTTACAGGATGGACAGTCATGGAACAGATCTCATGATTGCAGTTCGAGATGAAATTTCAGTGGCAAGAATTTCTTACCATTCTGTTCATCTGACCTCAAAGAGCTGCACATTCTCACACATAGCTCTCCTTTCCCTTTTCTCACAGCACATGAGCAATGTTGGTGAGGTCTAGTCATCCAATTATCCAATCAGTGCACTCACTGTTGGGCATATCACCCACTATGCACCTCTTCACCTCTCTCACTCACCTTCACAGTCAATTTACCACATATGCCTTTCATATCCTATCACCTTCCCAAAAAAAGAAGTCTCCCAAGTCATGACTGTATAACTCCACATTTTTCTCATTCTCCTTGGTAGTATCAAGTACAGCATGAGGCCTATATAAGATTTCAAATTTCACCTTCCCGCATGTCCCACCAGTTCCAGACTTTGAGAGTAGACACTAAGTGACTATGCTGTTTCTTCTAAATGTTCATGCCTCTCCCAGCTTTATACTGCATTGCAAGCATTATCCATATTGCCTCAAGGAGCATTTAGAAGTGCAAGTGTAGTATAACAAAACAGCTTTAATCACATATTTAATTCTTTAAAAAAAAGACAGTACTTTTTCCTGCAATAAATTCACTGCTAATTATAAAACAGTAGGATATTAAATTGTAGCATTAAGCTCACTGGGAATGCATTAGCCGAGGGGCATCATTTTCATTTTCAACCTCATGGAAGCCTTCTACTGGCATTTACTAAAGTTAATAAAGATGAGTAAATTTACATTTACAGATAAACATGATCAAACAGACAAAAATAAGAGCAGACTAAAAGAGACATGGCAACGTTTTCTTGATTTTCATTTCCCTTTTAATCAGCATCATGGGTTATTTTTTTCAGCTTCTGTAACACTGATGCCTGTTGATTTTCTACAAAGGCGTTATTTCCATTAAGTCACACGTAATGGTAAAAGTGAATTGTTTTGGCCTTGAAAGAAATAATATTTTTCTGTGAATGTGTGGCAACCTAAAAATCGTAACATTGCCTGATAAAACTGCTGTACACAAATTACAGGTAATGTCTGCGATGGGATTTCAACTACAACCCCAACTGAAAAATGTTGGGATGCTGCATCAAATATAAATACAAGCACAATGAAGCAAATCTCATAAATATATTTTATTCACAAAAGAACATAGAAAATATATAAAATGTTGAAAAGTGGGGCATTTTACTATTTCATGAAAAATAGTAGCTCATCTTGAATTTGATGACAGCAGCATGTCTCAAAAAGTTGAGACATGTTGAGTTTTGTTATCCACCATCCTGCAAAAAGGTTTGTGTGCCTTTAGTTAACTATTATTTTACTTTGTTTCCCAAGGTCAGAAATAAAACCAAGCTTGGCAAGAAATGAATACTTATCAGTATTTTTATCAAAGGGAATTAGTGATGAATTGATTAGTCCCATGCATGAATCATACATCAATAATGTTCTAATTTTACACAGAATCAATGATGATGAAGATACAGAAAAATATGTTTGCACAGCAAAAATAACATATTGTCAATATTTTAAAGACGCCATAAAATTTTCAGCAACTGTGTCTCCACTGTAGTCCTCACCCTGCTGGCACGGCACTTCTGAAGTCTTATCACTAAATAAATTCCATGAAAAAAGTTTGACCATCCCTGTATAAAATATTATATAAAGTATGATTACTACTTGGTCATTCACTGCATCCCATGTTGAGCAATACTGTTTTTTGATTGGACATAATATGAAAGCACTAATAAATTAATGGGTGGTTTTATGAAATGAGGAAGGAGCAAGGGGTAAACTGAAATATGTTTTAAAGACATATCTAAAAGGATGGCACGACTGTACATATTAATTACTGAATGACTAAGGCGAGTGATTTGGGAAGAAGCAACCTCTTCATAGATGAGTAAAGATTAGAGGATCATACACGAATGTGAAGGAAAAAAGATGTAGGTGACTGAAAAAAAGGGAAGAGGGCAATCTTGATGAGAAGAGATTATTTTTGTAATCTGAAGCCAAGCACAAAAGTACTAATGAACTTTCAGGAAAGCAATTTAATATTAACTGTAGTAAAATGATCAAGAAGAGAGTAATCACAATAAGCAGCCTGTTTTTCTTTGCTTAATTATGAGTCTGAAATTAATTGGTGGTATGTTGTTTGGAGGAAGATTTTGGTGTATTTACAAGTAATGAGCACAAAGGCTGGTATTCATTTTAATATTTCCAAGTGCACAAGTAAACAATTTAAATAAATAAAATTGAAAAAAATTACAAAAAGGATTTTTAAATTCAGTGTCGGTTTAGTCCAAAAAAAGCTAAATTTAGAGTCCCTGTAGTGTAGTGGTTTACACATTTGCCTTACAAGTGAAAAGTCCCTAGTTTGATTCCAAGTGAGGACTCCCCTTGGGGAGAATACAAGGGAGCAACCGAAGGTACGTTCATTTTTTTTTTTTTGTGGGAAAAAACTAAGTCAAATCAGTTTTGTTCTTCATCAGTGTATTTTAGCCCCATGACTAAAATGAACAGTCTACCAAACTCTATTCTGAGCCCTGCCCGAATGACTGAACTCCTCATGCCCAGACACCCTTCAGAGGAAGTTTATTGTGGCTGCTTGTATCCACAATCTTGTTCTTTTGGTCACTACCCAGAGATCATGACCATAGGTGAGGATAGGGACCAGATTGACCAGAAAATTTATAGCTTCACTTTAATACTCCACTCTCTCTTCACCACAACAGATTGGTTGTGGATGCAGTTACCACACTAATCCATCTGTCAATCTTACCATCCCTCCTACCCGTACTCGTGAACAAGAGCCCCACGATACTTACTGTAAATTCCTCCACTTGGGGTAGGAACTTATTCCAAATTTGGAGTGGGCACTCTACCCTTTTCCAGCTAACAACCATGACCTTGGACTTGGAAGTGCTAATTCTCATCCCTGCACCTTCACACTTGGCTGCAACTCACTCCAGTACAAGTTTTAGGTCATCCTTTGATGAAGCCAGTAGGACCCCTTCATCCTCAAAAAGCAGGGCCAAGATACCACTCAGACCACTCAAACTGACACTCTCTGCCCCCTGGCTGTGCCTAGAAATTCTGTGTATGAAAATCATGAACAGAATAGGTGACAAGGGGCAGCCTTGGCAGTGGGAACTGAGCTCTTACAGTGGTGTACAAGGACGAGATAGCCCATAACAATGGCCCCCATACTCCATACTACAGGACTAGAGGATATCCACAAAGTAAATGTAGATTGGTTGGGCAAACTCCCACGTACCCTCAAGTATCCTTGAGAGGATAAAGAACTGGTACAGTGTTCCATGACCAGAACAAAAACCTCATTGTTTCTTCTGGATCCAAGGTTTATCTAACAGATGGACCTTCCACTTTAGTACCCTGACACAGACCTTCCCATGGAGGCTGAGGAGTGTGATCCTCCTGAAGTTGGAACGTACACTTATTGAAAAGAGGGAGCAGCACCCCAGTCCGACAATCCAAGGGCACTGTCTCCTACTTCCATGCGATGTTTTGTAGGTGTGTCAACAAAGACGTGCCTTGTGTTCTATAATGGCTGAAAAATGTTCTGTTACATCCACTGTATTGACCCCTTTAGGAAAATACAAGGGGGCAGTCGAAGGTACACAATGTAACACTAACCACTATTGTGCCATGAAAGTGCAGAAAAGAAAATTTTGTTTTGATAAATGTGCACAAAAATAAAGATTAGTCACATTGTTTCAGTATATACATTACATGATGTGCAGAAAAACACATAAATAGTGTAAGTCCTAATGACAGAAAATCCTCATTTTTGGATTGTAAGAGCATAAGCAGGAATATGATCCAACCCCTGCTGAAAGTGGAAAGTGTTGATTATATGACCTGAGACAATGGCATGAACTCTAGTTTATTTACACCAGTGTGTATGTTTCCCTATTTGTTTCATGTAGAGATTGTGTGTGAGTACTTGTACATGCATGAACCAGAATCAGAATCCTTTATAAATCCCAGAGGGGAAATTGCATTGTGTACATTTGCCAAGTCAGGCCACAACAAAATCACAGGGGTTGCATTAGGGCAGACAACTTAAACAGCCTAAAACTGATTTTTGTCCAGTTTCTGTAGGTCTACCAGTGTTTTTAGAAGTATCAAACAGTCTGTGTATTGTATACAACTTTACATCCATCTGTGGCAATAGCAGTATATCTTTGTGCAACTTTTAAAGTTTCTTGTAATGGAACAATCAAAGCCAAAGTAGTGTTTGCAATTTATACCATGATCACACATGTATTTATGCATTTATAGACAATACTACAATGTGGCGTTTTGTTCTGTATGTCTTATATCCTTGCTGAGGCTTCCTGTATGTGAAAGCTACACTAATTAATGGAATTTAAGGATTGGTTATGTATAAAATGACACTGGCAATTATTATTCAAATTTCAACCAGGGGTGCAAAATAATGAATAATGAACTGAGGGGCACTGCGTACTTTTGCACCCCCATGGAAATGGAGCTGGTGTGCGTGCATGCATGCCTTTAAATTAAGATCAGCGCTTAGGAAGCATCTTGTGTACACCTATTATGTGGGATATGCGTGTGAGCGTGTGTGTCTTCAGCCCTAATTTGATGTCTAAATAAGTGGTTCCTGCCCCCAGGGGTTTCCCTGCAATATATCACTCTGGCAACAATGGAACTGCTGCTGTCATCATCCCTGGGGACCAGCCGCTTGCCCGCTCATGCATGGCCTTGTGGGAAATGCAGACCTGTGAACAATGCTGAGACACTAAATGATGTGCGCACACCCACACAGGATGCACACTCTCTGATACAGTATCGGCTTCCACAAACTTGCAGTCTGTTCATTTTTATTTTCCTTCGCCCTCTTTTATGGACTCTCTGTGATGTTATTCTCTTTTTTCTGTCATACTCATGCTTTTCTTGGATACACTTCTTCACAAGGTGAGACAGTTGACTTAAGTAAATTGGTTTGTGGTCAAGACATAGTCAAAAAACAAACAAACCATAAAAAAAGCCAAAGGGAATATTGAGAAGACCTTGGAGAGAGCAACTTATGGATGAGTGACAGACACTGGCAGAGAAAAACAGAAAAACATAAGAAAGAAGAAACACATACGATAATAGACATCTGGATAATGTATCAAACTGCAATTTGGTCACATGCTCACTCCTTGTTGAGATAAATAGTTACTGAAAAGATAATGGTTGAACATAGGCTAACTTAGATTTTTAATGCTTTTATTTAAAGCTAACTGTGAAAACCACTACAATAGTAATATAATAGTAATGACAGATAAGTAAAATGTAATAGTATAAAGAGGATTTAAACCATAGGTCAACACATTATGGAGAATGGGACTCATAGGAGTACTTTATCTCTGAAACTGAAATGCGCCTTTGGCTGCTCCTTTATATTTTCCCAGTGGGCTCATGGTGAATGAATCCACGTCATTAGTTTGGAGTTTTTTATGCTGGATTTCCTTCGTGATGCAACCTTTCATGATGGGAGGGACTCGTGTCAACCATCTCAATCTTGCCTCTGATGTGGACAATGATGCACATTGTCTGCAACCTGAGCTGTCCCTCTGATATGCTCATTTCTAGTCCTGTCTATCCTGGTCACTCCCAGGGAAAATCTCAACATCTTTAACTCTGCTACCTCCAGCTCCACCTTCTGCTGTTTTGTTGGTGCCAGCGTCTCCAAACCATACATCATAGCAGGTCTCGCAACTGTCTTGTGAACCTTCCCTTTCACCCTTGCTGCTATCCTTCTATTGCAAAGCACCCCTGGCACTCATCTCCATCCACTGTCTATTGCTTTGGATTGTTGACCCCAGGTACTGTATTTAAACTCATCCACCTTCACCACCTCTACTCCTTGCATCTTCACCGTTCCACCTGCCTACCTCTCATTTACATACAAGTATTCCAGCTTGCTTCTTTTATTCCTCTTCTCTCCAGTGCATACCTGCACCTCACTAGGTTCTCTTTCACCTGGTTGTGACTCTCACTGCAGATCACAATGTCATCTACAAACATCATAGTCCATGGAGACTCCTGCACGACCTCATCTGTCAAACTTTCCATCACCATGGCAAACAAGAATGGGCTCAAAGCTGAGCCCTGATGCAATCCCACCCCCACCTTGAACCCATCTGTCTCTCCTACTGCACACTTCCCCACTGTCACACTGTCCTCATACACGACTGCACTACCTTCACATACTTCTCTGCCACTCCTGACTTCCTCATACAGTTCCACACTTCCTCTATTGGCACCCTATCTTATGCTTTCTCAAGATCCACAAAGACACAGTGCAACTCCTTCTGACCTTCTCTATACATCAGCAATCTCAAAGCAAACATTGCATCTGTTGTACATTTTTGTACTACGACTGCTTGCTAATGATCACCTCTCTTCTTAGCCTAGCTTCAGCAACCCTCTCCCATATCCTCATGGTATGGTTCATCAACTTGATCCCTCTGTAGTTACTGCAACTCTGCACATCACCCTTATTCTTGAAGATTGGTATCTCTGCACTTCTCCATTCCTCAGGAATATTGTAGCTCTCCAAGATTGTGCTAAACAATCTGGTTAAAAAGTCCACTGTCCTCTTTCCTAGACATCTCCATACTTCCACAGGTATGCCATTTGATCTTTCCCCTCTTCATCCTCTTCATAGCTGTCCTCACGTCCTCCTCACTAATACTCTGCTCTTCCTGATTCACCATCTTTCCTACATCTGACCTCCTCTCTCTTTCATTTTCCTTATTCATCAGCTCCTCAAAGTACTCCTTCCATCTTCTCAACACATTCTCTTCACTCGTTAATACATTTCCATCTATTCAGTTCAGTTTTATTTATATAGCGCCAATTCACAGTGAAAGTCATCTCAAGGCACTTTACACTGTAAGGCAAAGACCTTACAGTATTAAAAAGAAAAGCCTAAAAATTGGACAATTGCTTATGAGCAAGCACTTGGCGGCTGTGGGAAGGAAGAAGTCCCTTTTAACAGGAAGAGACCTCTGGCAGAACCAGGCTCAGGGAGGGGCAGTCATCTGCCTCGACCAGTTGGGGGTGAGGGGAGAGAGAAGTGAGTAAGGAGACCAAAGAGAGACACAGACTATGGGCGAGAGAAGACATTTAATGACATGTAGCAGTGGCAAATAAATGCATGGGGAGTGAAAAGAAGTGGATGGAGAAGAAATGCCCAGCACATCATAAGAAGCTCCCCCAGCAGCCTAAACCTATTGCAGGATAACTAAGTAACTAATTTTAAGACTAATCTTAAAATGTAGGGAGGGTGTCTGCCTCCCAAATACAAATTGGGAACTGGTTCCATTAGAGAGGGGCCTGATAGCTGAAGGCTCTGCCTCCCATTCTACTTTTATGAACTTTAGGAGCCACACGTAGGCCTGCACTCTGAGAGCAAAGTGCTCTGTTTGGAATGAGATTAATGAGATGAGATTGTTAAGTTAGGATGGGGACTGAATGTTCAAGACTTTGTTAATGAGTAGAAGAATTTTAAATTCAATTCTGGATTTCACAGGGAGCCAGTGAAGAGAAGCCAGTATAGGGGAAATATGATGTCTCTTTCTAGTCCCTGTCAGTCCTCTCGCTGCAGCATTTTGGATCAACTGAAGGCTTTTTAGGGAGCTTTTAGAACAGCCAGATAACAATGAATTACAATAATCAAGCCTTGAAGTAATAAATGCATGAACTAATTTTTCAGCATCACTCTGAGACAGGATGTTTCTACTTTTGGTGATATTGCAGAGATGATAAAAGGCAGACAGATAAATAAGATTCAATTCAGCGTAATAGATTCCATATAGTACTAACAGAGTATTCTAGCCTCTATAGTAAGATGCTGTGGTTAACTGTATCAAATGCTGCACTGAGGTCTAGAAGGATAAGCACAGAAATGAATACACTGTCAGAAGCCATAAGAAGATCATTAGTAAATTCAAAAGTGCTGTTTCTGTGCTATGATGAACTCTGGACCATCTCTAACCCTAATCACCCTAATCTGCTGCACATCCTTTCCAGCTCGGTCTCTCTGTCTTGCCAATCAATACAAGTCCTTCTCTAATTACTTGGTGTCCAGCCTCTCATAGAACTCAATATAAGGCTTTTCCTTTGCCTTTTCCACTTCTCTCTTTGCTGTGTGTCTAGACTCCCAATACTCCTGTCTACTTTCTTCTTCTCCCTGACTATCCCACTTTTTCTTTGCCAATT
>VUQH01089666.1:10169-42763 GCA_015106775.1 Etroplus canarensis | reverse complement strand
AATATACATAAATATGAATAATATACATAAATACAAATACTGGAAATAAATATATATATATATATATATATATATATATATATATATATATACACACACACACACACACGCACATAACCATTGTGAAGCAGTGTGAATATTAGATGTGAATGTTATGTATACATGTGTGTACAGCATTTATTGAGACTGCCATAGGATGAATTAAACACTAGCAGCAATGGGATGTAGTCTCACAGGAAGGAGTTGTAAAGTTTGATGGCCACAGGTAGGAATGATTTCCTGTGGCATTCTGTGGTGCATCTTGGTTGAATGAGTCTGTTACTGAATGTGCTCCTGTGTCTGTCCAGCATGTCATGGAGAGGGTGGGAGGGATTTTTCAGAATAGTCCTAAACCTGGACAGCATCCTCCTTTCCAACACCACAGTCAGAGAGTCCAGCTCCTCACCCACAAAGTTACTGGCCTTACGGATCAGTTTGTTGAGTCTATTAGTGTCCACTACTCTCATTCTACTGCCCCAGCACACTACAGCATAGAGGATGATGGCACTGGCTACAACAGAATCATAGAACATCCTGAGCATTGTCCGGCAGATGTTGAAGGATCTGAGACGTCCTGGAAAGTAGAGACGGCTCTGACCTTTCCTATAGATGGTGTTTTCGATGAAGTTTAGTTTATTGTCAATGTTGACCCCAAGGTATTTATAGTCATCCAGAAGTCCTCATTGTGCTGCCTTGGATGACTTCATCAGGTTCTACTTATGGTGAGCAGAACCCAACAAACTTAGGCTATGTTCACACTGCAGGCAAAAGTGGTTAAAGTTTGATTTTTTTGCCCATATGTGACCCATATTATATGATTTTTATCTTTTTATGAAAGCACAAATCGGATTCAGGCAACTTTCATATGTAGTCTTAAATCGGATACATGCAGAATATCCTTTGATTTGTTTGAGTTTTCCTCATATTCCACCATAATCAGTGAAGTTTGTGACTTTGTGGTAATTTGTAAGTTTTCCTGATTGGCAGAGTATTAGACAGGCTAACCTTACTTTGGCCATAATGAAGAGTCTACCCAGCTTTCTTCACATGCATCAGGTTAATGCCAGACTCTAGAAAAGTGCAGGTGCAGGTTCTGCAGAGCCAGTCAAAATGTGAAACACTGTCTCAAGATGTGGGACAGGGGGACAAGGGGTAAAAATGCCTTGCAGCCCCACATAAAGAGAGACTTCTGACATTTGATAGCAGAGGACTGTCTAGCAAGTAGTTACTTATATTTTTGTCTCACTTCACGCCGTATCGGTATACATACCAAGATACATCTGTGTGTACACAGGCAGGTGGAAAATAAAACCCCTGTTTGAACTGAGGCAAAGTCCACACATCATCAAATGATCTTAATAAGAAATATGAACTGCAAAAGTTAACACCAGGCAAGGCAGCTGAACTCAAGCATGTACATCTCTTTTTATTATCAACAATACACCAGATATAAATTGAAAACAACTCAACCTGAGCACTACAGTTGATTTAATAAAAAGGAGACCTAGTATTCCAGTGCTGACCATTGTTTGGATGCCTGAAATTGGACAGCAGTTTTGGTGGTAATTTGGAATTCAGTCAGTTGAGCGAAATCAGTGTGGTCCAGTTTTGCAGGAAGAGAGTTTTATAAGTTGTACCAGGTTAACAATGTAAGGATGCTTACTTGTGGTAGGGATGCAGCTGTGACTCTAATGATGAATGGGTTTTTTGAAGGTCAAATCAGCTTTCAAAAGGGGCCTTGCATTCTTCAACTAAAAACCTCTGATGTGTTCAGGTGACGGCCTTTCAAAAGTGACTTTCACATTTCTTGTGCCAAGAGAGCATCTGATAAGTGGCCTTCTCTCACTTGGAGAAGGGCATCAGATGATTCATTCAGTTCACAGTGACACATTTTTAGTCATTTGGTGGAAATGAATAAAAACAATAAAAACTTTTTCCACATACAGATCAGTACTTCTGAGAGCCAGACAGCGAAAACCATGCAAATTAACTACAACCTTAAAATCCATATATAATACTGTTTTTTATGATACTTCACTTTGTGTCCTGACACATCCCACAGGCCTAAGCATTGCTACAGACCACACACACCCCTTCTTAGAAACTGTATTCCCCCGTTGGCATTTGTCCTCTCTAATAGGACACAACAAAGTGTCTCAGGCAACACAACAACTTCAAACTCCCCAGATCCCAATCCAATTATGCATCTGTGGGATGGCCAAAACAAGCCCAGTCCACAGGCCCCACTCTGCAACCCCTAAGACCTTAAGTGGCCACCAGAGGTCCAGTGCCCATACATCTTCTTCTTCTTCTTTTTCCTCTTCTTATTCTTCTTCTTCTTCTTCTTTTTCCTCTTCTTCTTCTTCTTCTTCTTCCTCTTCTTCTTCTTCCTACTGCTTACTTTAGGGGTTGCCAAACGGATCATCTGCCTCCAGCCATATGCCTTGCATTCTTATCTGTCACACCAACCCTCTGTATGTTCTCCTTCACTACATCTATGAACCTTCTCTGTGTTCATTCTCTTTTCCTCTTCCCTCACACCAATCCTCTGCATGTCCTCCTTTACTACATCCATGAACCTTCTCTGACGTCTTCCTCTTCTCCTCCCAGCGAAAATCTCAGCATCTTCAACTTGGCAACCTCCATCTCCAGTGTCACCTTCTCCAAACCATACATCATAGGAGGTCTCACTATGTTCTTATAAAGCTTCTCTTTCACTCTTTCTGCTATCCTTCTTTGGTGACTCACTCCGACATTCATCTCTACCCAGTCCACCTTGCCTGCATTCTCTTCACCTCTCTTGTGCACTTTCCATTATTTTAAAGGATGACTCCGGGTATTTAAACTCACCCACCTTTGCTATGTGTACTCCTTGTATCTTCATCATTCACCTAGATCCATGTTCATGCACCCACTGGACTTATTTTGGCAACACATGGGGGACCTACATAGCATTAGGCAGGTGTTTTTAATGTTGTGTCTATAAAACATCAACGGAGAGTGTTGGATTTAAAACAGTTATTTAAAGTTTCTGCTTTGTCCAACATATAATGTATTGTAAAATATATTTATAGGCTCCCTCAGTACAATCTATAATGTTAAAATAGTAATTACATATATTAACGCATTGAAAATGATTGCCGAATTATTAATATAGGTCCTTTTAAAAATACAGCTGGCCCTCTACAAGAAGGGCTGTGTCTATTTTTTGAGACGACTTGGGTTCTTCAGTATCTGTGACGATGCTCAGGATGTTTTAAGACTATGTAATAGCCAGTGCTGTTACGTGGTGGGGCAGCAGACTGAGGGTAACAATCACCAACAGACTCCACAAACTGATCTGCAAAGCCAATAATGTGGTTGGTGTGGAGCTCAACTCTCTGACGGAGGTGTCAGAAAGGAGGATTCTGTCCAAGTTAAGGACAATATTGGACAATCATTCACACCCTCCCCAGGCACAGGAGCAACAGACTCATTCCATCACACCATCAAACTTTACAACGTCTCCCTGTAATACCCGGACTGTTTTTATGGCCATATCTTGCATTTAGTTTATGTAGTACTCTTTTTAACTTTCAACTTTAATTGTTAATGTGACATATTACACTTTTTACATACACTACCAGTCAAAAGTTTGGACACACCTTCTAATTTCTCACTGACTTCTGCACAACACAACTGATGGTCCCAACCCTATTAATTCAAGAAATTCCACAACTGAACCCTGACAAGGCACAACTGTGAAGTGAAAACCATTTCAGGTGACTACCTGATGAAGCTCATCGAGAGAATGCCAAGAGTGTGCAAAGCAGTAATCAAAGCAAAGGGTGGCTATTTTGAAGAATTTATAAAACATGTTTTGAGTTTTTTCACACATTTTTCTTCACTACATAATTCCATATGTGTCCATTTATAGTTTTGACAGCTTCAGTGAGAATCTACAACGTAAATAGTCATGAAAATAAAGAAAAAACATATATATATATATATATATATACACACACACACACACACACACAGTACACACACTCATTCATTCATTTTTGTATTGCATTCATGTATATCTTCTTTGTTAATAATAAACTGCAACATTAACTGCAATAATAACTGGGTATTAACTATACAATCTATATTTATATATATTACTGTGTAAAGAACTGCAATTATTACTGGGTAATAACTATGTATATTCTGATTTATGACCATGTTCTGCCTGTGGCTATTATACTGTACAGCTCCACCCATTCATAACTGGACTTTCACCTACTGCAAAGCTGGGGTTTCTGTATTTTACTCTCTCAGCTGTACTCATGTATTCTTTATGGATATTTATGTATACTGAATGGAGTGCCTATAGCATGAGTAATTTCCCCCCTGGGGATTAATAAAGTATTGTGATTCTGATTGTGTCAGATGATGAAACTCATACTAGAAAGACGTAATCGTATTTAGCCTTAATACAGATTTTTGCATTGTCTCATACTTCTGCCACTGATTGTGCTGCTGTGCACTGAATTGATATTGGCCAGATTATTACCATCTCTTAAATGAGTTGATTTTACATCGGTTTTATGTGTGCAAATTCTTATTTCAGTCACTCCTCAGTACAGAGCCAGCAATGCGCTGCCGGTAGATAGCTATGCTAGTATCCCACAGAGCTTTATCCTCTTTTCTCACAAGGACATAAACCCTCTTGATGTAAATTATACCAACTTTGGTTTGGTTCAGATAGCATTACATCTCATTTACATTTCAGCTTTTCAAGACTCACAGACTTTCAGAACTAAGGGGTTTTGTTATTCTGAGAATGTCAAAAACAACTCAGAGGAAAATGGTTCAAAATGTGGCTTTGTTCTGGCTTTGCCTCGTGATGCTGGACAGCACTGACTGGCTTGGCCTGTTTACTGCTCTATGTGCTCCTTGGGTTGATTGATGCACTGAGGGACTCACACAGCTGGAAATGAGACAGTAAACCAAGGGGGGGAACAAAGAGTAGTGGGCCACACGGGGTGTAGCAATTAAGCTGTTTTCTTGTTGTTAATTAAAAACAAATTAGAGACTGTGACAGTAGTTGCTGTCTAGCCTTAATTGCTGGCAGCGTGCATGCCCAGCCACACCTGTTAGTGCTTATTCACTCATCTTGGGCCATTTTTTTCTGTGCTTTCCTAAGGGACGGAGAGGAAAGCCAGGGGACCCTGGACCCAGAGGCCTACCTGTAAGTTATGTTCTGACACTGACACTTGTGCCCATAAGTTTTCCTTTTAATTCTAAATTAAGTGTCGAGATCTACAGCCTATTGTGTCTTTTATTTTAAAATGTATTACTTTCATCTTAATAAATAATTTATAATTTGTTGCAGGCATGTGCAGAAAGGGGACTAAGGGGGCTGGAGCACTAGCCCCTTTTACCCCATGACCCCTAAAGTACCCTTTTGTCCAGCCTTTTTTGTGGAGCAGGCCTTACTGTACCCTTTCACAAGAACATGTGTTATTATAATTTTATTAACAGATCATAATAAATGACCTGTCAGTCCATCATATGATGTCACTCCATGACCCGCAGTTAAATATTGTGCTCCTTTATATAGATTTTTTGAGCACTTTGAGCACCTGGCCCTTTAGAGGTCTCTTCACAGCCCTGATTTGGTGTACATTTCTACTGTTTGCAAATAAGATCCTATTACCAGCAATGAAAATAGCTCAGAATGATACTTTTGTTCTAGCTTTCTATGTTTAAAGTTCAATTTAACCTTTATTTGACCAAGAATTCCCTTGAAATCACAAATAGATTTTTCTATTGAGATCTGACTAAAACTGAACACATAAAAGTAACAAATGTATTGCAATTACAAAGCATATTAAAGCAAGCAGTCAATAAGGACAGCACTGTAGAATACAAAATCTGTTTGAAATAAAACAATTAAACTGATATTGTTCTTTGAAAGCATCTTTGTTAACTAATTTCACACTTGCTCTTGCTGTATTGATCTGTTCAAAATCTTCTTCCATACTGCTCCAAACAGGCTATATTATCAGCACAAAATCGCAAAGGGTATATTGAGGTAGCACTTTAGAATGTTTGTATTGACAAGTAGGACAAGTCTGCCTAGAGGGCCCATTGACTCTTTGAAATATGGTCTTTTCCTTAGGCGACCAAGCCAATTCCAGACACTGTTTGTGTGTTTGTGTGGTGACCCACTCACTAAAGGTCACAAACACCGCGATGCGTTAAAGGAGACAGCTTGTCAGATGTTTAACTGCTCTGATGCCAGGACAAACAGGATTGCTTAGAGATTGTGTAGTTCAGATGCTTTGGGTGTCCAATTATTTTCATGCATGGTTGCCTTGATTACACTCTTGATCAGAGACATAGGGTTTGTCTTATTTTATTTCATCTACAAATCAAGAACTGTGCTGTGCTGCTTCTGTTACCAATGCTCAGGTTCAATTATCTTCATTATAATTGAGCAACTCACTGTTAAACAATGCCTTCCACATGTGACTCACTGTATCCACTGCTTCTTTAATAACTCAGAAAGTTGTAGAACACAAAGTCGTAGGAGAAAAGAAAGGCAGGATGAAAAAGGTGTGACATTTCTAAATGGCAATGTCCTGATGACACCCTTCGCATGTGCCAGATTTGCGTCCATCCCTTGGTATTGGCATTTATGAGTCACCTGTTTTGCTGAGGTAGATCTCAGGGGCAAAATCATCTATTCAAAACACACTCCAGGGCATCACTCTCTCTTGTCCATTGGCAGCAGGATGTGTGTGCGCAGTTGAGGGGGCAGCGGTTATTTTTCAAAGTCAAATTAGCATTTCACAACAACAAGAGAGTCAGTGAAAGGCGCATAACAAAGACACACTCAAAGATTAGCTTTACACTAGTGGGGTCTGGCCATGTCTTTGTGACAAGCAACATCAGTGCAAAGGTTAAAATTGCAGGTCAATTGATATTTTCACAAGTGTCAGGATAGGGTTATGCTTGTTATGTATTTTTGATTAAAAACATATGTAGTTCTCGCAGGAGTGTTGATATAATTGTCTTCTTTTTTGCAGGGTCCCTCAGGAACTGCTGAAGGAGTAAGTGTAAAGGTATAAAACAAATACTGATAAATGGCATTTAAAGTAGCTTTGTACTGTCTCCCAGTTTGATAAACTGGCCCATACCTGCACTTCCAACAAGTGTGAATTGTCAAGGTGACTAAGCAGCGCCATCCAAGTAGGCAAGGAGTTTAATCGTCTGCAAAATGTTGTCTGTATAAAGATGTAGAAAACTTGTTGTCCCAAGAAGCCAGCCCAGACAAGTTTGGCATATGTGTATCCAGAAGCAGGATCTGCTTTGTCCTTGACTGACATTTTTCATGTTCATACCCGAGAGCAGATATCTCTCATCGGAATTGGCACCTTTCAGTCAATTGTATTCTATCTTTTGTGCAAGTTAAATAGCACTTCCCACCTTCCATCTCCTGCAGTGCAGCCCAGCATGACTCAATGCTCACTCTCCAAACAGACAGATGGCCATTACATACAGTGCTTTTGCAAAAAGGCCTTGCAATCATTTTCATGAAGCCCAGGGGTGCTGTAGCTCACCAGAGGCCCATGAGATACGCAGTGTAAAAACATTCAGACATGGACTTCTATCAGGCCTCCCATTGTCTTTGTTGTAACCTGCTTTCTTCAAAAACTCACCGCCACCCCTTCAACCCCCACCCACCAAGCCTCCAGTGGCCTACTCGTGATCATGCTGAGAGTGAAAGCTATTGTGTAGTGGACACCCTCTTGACCGCAGCTGTTCATTTGATGTATAGGTGTATCGTTTGCTGTGGTGTCAGCTCAGGCCACAGAAAACCTCCTGCTCCCTCTGCCCAGAGGAAGGAGAAGTGTAAGCTGGCCAACCTTGAAAATGGAAGTTGTCTATATGAGGACACACTTGTTATATTTCAAAACAAATGGGACTGCAGTAGGTATACCATAGGCGGAGGGTATAGTGGTTTTATTTAGATGAAAAATGACAAAGTTTTGACTATGCAAAATCAACTGATAGAGGTAAATGTGATTGCATTTCAAAGATTTTTCTCTAATTGGTGGCTGTGTTGCAGCTTTGTTGTCTTACCTGAATCATAAAACAATTCAAAAATTGCTTTGAGATTGTCGCTGTAGAATTTTACTTTGCAATTGTTACTTTTATTTAATAGACCTTTGTGAAGTAAAATTCCTTGGAGTTTGAACACAGAGACGAAAAAGACACAAAGCTAAAACCATATGACAAAGTACTTTTAGCTTCTCCCTTTTTTCCCAAGTGTTCCCCACAGTGGATGAATCTGCATTTGTGATTCAGCAGACATTTTACACCAGATGCCTCTCCTGACCCAACGCTCCCATTTTTCCGGGTTAAGGATCTGTACTAAGAGTATGCTGGCTTGTGATCCTCCTGGGTGCAAACCAGGGACCACAACAGTGTGGAGGACATGAGAAAGTCAAAACCAACTAACAGTAACACATTATTATTGCACAATAGTGTCAGGCAGTAGAAATTAGCAGCATTTTGTTCTGAATTCTTTACTTAGAAGTCAAATGTTTTCATAGTTTAAATATACTAACATCTAAATTCACCATTTGTTTACAGTAAATTCAATTGCTGGCATATTTAACTTAATTATTTTCAGGCAGCAACAATTATTTTTCACTCATCTCTTTAATGGAATTAAATTAGCATAACTTAAAAATAGTAAAAAAAAAAAAACACTCTTATCTACCTAAACCAAACATTTATTAGTGACTTTCCAATGTTTAATATTAAAACTTAAGCACTATTACACTATAACAGGATAAACATTATTTTTATCTTACAAAATTTCAATGGTGACAAATTGAATTTAATTTCACAAGTCTTTTATTTTACTTTAAGCAGAGTATTACTTCCAACATCCCGTTTCACTTACCATGAACTTTGAATATAGCAGTAAACATTGTATTTAAAAGTTATAGAAAAATTATTATGTGTCATGCATTATTTACATAATTCAAATTTGCTAATGCAGTCTTTACAAACCACTCCAACTAGTGACACAGTATTTTGTTTTAGAACAAGTGTAAGTTCACTGTAACTTTTACTCCGGAGGCCTGTACTATGAAGCCGGATTTGTGCTTATCCAGGTAATTTCAGGGTTAAATTCAGGTTTTCAGTACTACGATGACGGTTCACTTAACTGTTTTGGAGCAGGTTAAGTTCCAGATTAGAGATCAACAGGTATGAAATCACCACACACTGACCAATCAGTTCTCCAAAAAGCAGTATTGATGCTACTTTGAGCATCAGGAATAAATATAGATTCTTAATGAAAGTTTATAGAGTTCATTCCTGATGACTGCAAACAATTTTAGATCAGTTTTATAGTTCTATAAGATCCTTAAACAGGGTGCCTATTTTCACGTTTCTGATTTGTCATCTAAATCAAAGTTGTATATAGACCAAGCCGGCATCTGAATTTCATTTTTATTTTTGTTCATTTGCACCCACATCATTAAACACCACAGGGTTGCAGTAGAAAGAATAAAAACTAAAACTGTCTCACACACAGCTAAACATTAATTTAATGGAATAATAGCGCTTATCTGTCAGTGTCTTAATGACAGAGCTGTGATACTCACACAATCACACAAGTGTTTTTGCTGACTTACTGGCTTCAAGTAGGCTAAATTTTATTAATACAGGAGAGCTTTTTCTAAGCTTAAACCGCTCACACGTTCATACAGAGCTTTTAATACTAAACTACTGCACAGTGTTTTACCCACTGCAAACACTTGTACTGCTGTTTTATCTGCAGCAGTTGGAATAATTTCAGCATGTGTTTAACCGCTTCATATTTTTTGAATGTTTTAGTTTTATCTTCTTTTAGAAAATTCAGCTACTCTTCCGCCAGTAGACTTATTCACGCTTCTGATTGGCCACACACTGCTAACACCACCCCTTTCACAAGAACACTCTCATAGCTGGATTAATAAACCCTCGGTTAACTTAAAAAATTGATACCTACCTTTGTGTGACCACTTATCCTGAGAACAAATGTTCATTGAAGCCAGATAATAGAAAGATGTCCTGGATATGTTGAACTTGCTTTGTAATACAGGGCTCTGGCTTTCTTGATGACACTTAGTTCAGTCTGTGCCTTAGTTTGCAGAGTTAAGACCCAAATGCAGGATTCAAGTAGAGTGAGGTACAAAAGGTGAGCCAATTTATTAACCCTGGTTATGAACTTGAAAAAATGAGCAAAGTCCAGAAGGTAAAAGCAGAACCAAAATCCAAACAGATTCAAGGGCTTAGACACAGAGAACAGCTAGGAAGTATCACAGGTGATCTAACAAGCACAAAGAGGGAGACAGGAGAATGTATGCACTGCAAGCTGAATGGGAATGAAAAACAGAAGGGGAACGAGACACAGGTAAAGGCAATCATGTCACTAAGAAATAAAACTGGCACAAGGCATGAAAGAAAATCAACCTTTAAAGTAATACAGGAAATAATCTAAAGACAAGTAGTAAACACAGAGAAGAGACTCTCAAAAGAGACATGACAGAGACAATGGAACACTGGAGGATGATGACATAAACACAGAAAGGCAAGGCAGGAAGGAACACGTAAGAAGAAACACTGAGAAAACTAAACACACAGGAAATAAGCAACTCAAAATAGAAGCTAAATAAAGACCTAAGGACTCAAAATTAAGATTAGAATAGAAAGCTGTCTAAATTCCATCTATCCAGCTTATTCCAGCTGTCATAGGTGCGAGAGGCAGGATGCACCCAGGACAGGCCATCAGACTATCTCAGGGGCATATAAAATTGTATAAATACTAAACAGTAACTATAACTAGTGCAGTAAACTGAATCTCAGCATTACTAGAATGAAAGGACATCAAAACAGGAACCAAACTCAAACTATCAAACATAAGAATCAAAGCTTCAAACATATGAAGATAAAAAAAATACCTAAACAGAAACCCAGCTCAAATATTTTAAAGATTTAAAACTCAGGGACAGCACAAAATCTGGGGACCATGCCAGTCGATATTTGCATGCAATAGTTTCTGCATCCTGACAAGCTCACACTGCGCTTTCTGCATAATAGTTCAAGTTAATTAAATATAAGAAATATCAAACAAACACATTTTTTAAAAAATAGTAGAATTCAGGATTATTAAATATGACATTTACACAACTTAATGTGTTTAATTTTGAGCATTTGGGTTTATGGTGTGTGTTAAAGTTTACAAGTGTTTGAGAAAGTAGACCTGCAGGTCTGCTGTGACTTCTGAATTCTTATTAAATGTATAATTATGCCTGAAGGGAACAATGCTTGCAGGAGACTAAAGCCACATTAGATTAAATTAAATGTAACATTTTGATTAAAGAACATGATAAAAGATTTCATTTTGATACTTATATCAATGTTAGATGAGACATACGCTGCTAAGCAACATTGTTCCTGTGCTCTAATTCTGATATTAAATGTGCATGCCAACCTTTCCCTTGCCATAAATCAGTCATGCCCCTACATTACGGATACATCTTCATTTTATCATTATAAATTTATGCTTTCTGTGGATGACAAGAAAACTTGTGTCTCAGAGAATCACTTCATATTTTAATCTCCTATAATGAAATGAGGATTGTCAAGCATTTAAAGGAATTTACACAGCCCAGTATATTAAGTGAGTAAAGATAAATTATCACACCTCTAAGAGGAATGAAAAGTAATAATTGAAGAACATCAGGGAATCTCCATACCTCTCAGTGCCATCCTTGTGCATTTTTTAACTTGGACAAAATAGACGCAAGTTAGACTAAACTGCAGCTTGTGTAACATCTGTGTGAGCTGGGCCCCCTCCCACTCTCTCAACAGAGAGTGAATGTTTTAAAGTAAAAAAGGAAAAAGGTCTGCAGTGCATGATGTGCCAGGAAGACGGTGTTCTCATGAATTACATCTCCATAACTGTGTCTCCCACTGACAGTCTCAAATGGGCTCTGACAGAATGCTGCAGATATTGACGAATAGGGGGACGTAGACGGTCTTAATTGCAGTTTGATGACTCAAGGTTTCTCAGAGTCAACATATCACCGCAGACAGCCACAGGTGGAGCACTTCCCTGTCTTATACACGCTGAGCTTTCTCTTCGTCTAAATACAGTCATAATCTACATAAATATTGGCTGTGGTGCAGTTAATCTCATTTGAAAGGTTTATTAACTTGTTACATACACCTCTGCCAGTAAATTGACTTTGAATAATCTTCCATGGAGATCAAACAAAGATAACGATGGAGATATTTTTACCATGAGTCTGTGCCAGATTACAGTGTACAAGTGACAACTTGGGTTACAGTAGCTTTCTATCAGATGCTTTACATTGAATGTCAGTCATAACTCACTCGTAAACTGCCTCCACACTGGGAGATCTCATTCTGCGTACAGTAAGGTGGGTTTTACTGTAGAGTTGGTGGTCTATTTTACAGCATGGCAACCATTAAATAGTTGATTTTCTTGTAAGATTTCCATGGTAAGATGATGAGTTTCCATGTAGTTAATAAAGTTCCACAGAATTAGTTCTCAAAGTCAGTTTTGTGGCTTGTTCCTCCTCCTCGACTAAAATATTAATAAGACAATCCATCTGTTCATACATTTCAGCCACTACTGACTTAATAACAACCCTTAATTTGGATGAGGAAACACTGACTATACCTCATTAAATGAATATACCATGGTTGTCATTAGCAAGTCGAAGTAACGAGGGAGGGCCTGAAACTGAATGGCAATTATTGTCTGTTAGAGTCCAGGCGCTGTTAGGGAGTGTACAAATGTGCTACAAACTTTCTCAGATGTCTCTCTGTCTACTCAGATTGCTAAGCAGATGTTCCATAATGTCTCAGCAGAGAGTATATGAAGCAATCCCTATAAATCCTCACACATGTCACATGAAACAATAATCTTTGACAAACAACTTATTTTTCATCTCTCTTATGTGTGTTGCTGTTTGAAAAAAAAATTTGGTGAACTCCATTAGACATGACAGTATGGCTAAAACAATCAGTTTTTTCTGAGATTAGGTGCATTTTGGTAAGTAATTCACCACACTTCCTAAATGTAGCTAAATAAATGCCAAATATCTGTAGCTTACAGCCTTTTATGACAGGAATATGAGCAATGAAAGTCATGAGATGGTGTGAAATGCATGGAGTTTTGTGAGTTCCACTGTGTGTAGAAATATAAAAAAGTTAGATTTCGATCACAAATTATTCATTAACTATCTGTCTTGACCAAGCAGTGAGCACATTTGTCTTACAGTTATGTTTATTTAGCATATTCACCACATAACTGACAGGAAGAAATCCTGTCAAAACACTTCAAGGGCAGCTCACTAACAGTCATGAAGTGCCATCTATTGGCAGACAAGGGAACAGCTTTAAGTGCTGCAGTGCAACAAGGGCTTTTTCATTATGCCACAAGTCTAACATAACACTACAGTCTCATAAAGCATGTGTCAATGTGTTTCTTTTTCCCCTTCCATAATTACAAACTAGTTTGAGTTTGAGATGACATTGTACTATATGTTCTTCTGATTACTTATTCATAGCAACTGTCCTTACCTAAGTTTCACTCTGAGAGCTTTGTGTCTTTTCGTCCTGCCTTTGCTGTCAGTCACTGTCAGTGATCTGCTCTGTTCATATAGGGGGAGAAGGGGGAGTCTGGAGTCCCAGGGGAAAAAGGGGAGAAAGGAGAAAGAGGAGATCCTGTACGTATTTTCCTGCACTGACATTTACAATGCCGCTGTGTTACAGAATCATTAACCAAGACCTCCCCACACAGGGTCAGCCAGGTGCCGAGGGAAGCAGCGGCATGAAAGGACAAAAAGTAAGTCACATCAATGTCAAGTGTCATATGATGATTCCCTCTGTTTCTGCTCCCTGAAACTCTGATATTCCAGAGGCTAAACCTTTTTATCTTCTTCTTCAAGTACATTTATCCTCCAGCGATCTTTGAAATCATCTGGCAACAAATAATGAAACTGCAGATTACTTCTTGTTTTTTACATTTGCTATTGTTTGTATCATTTGCTCCTCTAAGCATGATCCAACTCATTTTCGTACTGTTGACAGGTCACACATGTGGGTCTCTGTGAGTGTGTGTATTTTTGTGCTTGTACATGTTAATATGGTAGTGTCAGAGAAACAATTTGCAAAGGAAACCTCCTGTAGTAAAGAGAAATGAATCCAGAGTTCTCAGTTGTGCCTGTACCATCTTTTCTTTAATTATCTCAGTGTGTCTCTTTGTGTGCAATTACTAGAAAATCATATTCACGAAAAGATTTCTGATACGTTTGGAAATGTGTCAGGAATGACGTTTTATTGTTTATTGCACACAGAGGAAATTTACACATTTTTCCAGTTACTCCGGGCTTCTAAGCTGTAAGAATAACCGGTACTTAGATAGGCACTGCAAAAGTAGACATAATGCATGTAAAACTTGATTTAAATCAATTCATGTGGAGCTCAGTCAATTGCACTTGTATCTAAAGCAGTCACACTAGCAGGGCTATGAGGCTGTACTTAGGACACAGCAGTGCCTTGAGCTAAATTGTTGACATTCTCGTGATAGCAGTCCTGTCATGTTGATCCTGAGTGTGTGTATTTCTGACCATGCTCTGCATATTAGTTTAGATAGTAGGACAGATTTTTATTTTGGTCTGGTGGTAGTGGTTGTAGATCTACACATTTAGATTTTAAATTTATCACACCCAAATTTTATGGCAGTCCATTCAAGTGAAGGCATTTCAGTCAAAGTTGTGTAGTCTGGGTCTGTTTGTAAGCACAGTATTGGCAGTTTGATCCCCTGTCCCTCCTGTCTATGTGCCAAAGTGTCCTAGATTACAAAACTCTGCTCCTCCGGGACTGGCCTGAAGCTAATACCATAGTCTTGAAAAAAGACCGAAGGAAAATTAAAAGGATCAATTCATTCAAGCATACCTTAGACACGGGAAAGTTGGATTTCTGTACACATTTTTTGCCCTTCTATTTCATAAAGGTGGAGAAGGGGAATGTGTCCTGTTTATGATGCTAGAGGGAAACTTAGGACATCACCAAAGTCATTAGGTTTCATTGTCTTGGTATCATGTATCGAACTGACAGTAGCTGTCAAGACATTTCACTAAAAGTCCAACCTTTCTGCTAGAGGAAAAAAAAGCTATCATCAACGTCAGTGGGATTCATCTTCTTGGTACCATGATTATCTGTGACATTTTGAGCCAGTGCATCTAGTAGATGTTGAGAAAAACATCAGAACAATTGAAAACTTTCCCCTGCCTATGATCCAAGAGGAACAGTAAAGAGACATCTTTGGATACATCATGACGGCAGCATGGAAATGCATACTGTATTTCTTGATAAATCTTGCAATCCAAAAGTCAGCCAGAATCATCATGAACAACACATGCCTGTATGCAATTTCATGGCAATCCATCAAACAAAGGTATTTTTCACTTGACCAAAGTAATAGACTTACTGACATCGCCATCCCAAGAGCCATACCACAAATAGGTTGTGCAAATTGTTTAACTTTGTTTGCAAGATTGAGTGGGTTTTTTTCTTTTTTTTAAATGAATAACAGTGAGTGTGCATTTTGATTGCCATTTAGATGAAAATTTAGAACTTTGAAACCTTTTCTCTTAAAAAAAATGCAAATTTAGATGACATTGTAGGCTTGGTAAAGTACAGCATGCTTTTTATTTGTTTATGCTGAATACACAGATATGAAATTTTCTTACTTCATTAAAGCCAAAAACATTATGGCTTGTAAATTATGAATGAGCAAGCCGATGCTCCCACATGCATTGCCAAATTAAAAGGTTTCTTGGAGCAACTAATAAGCCCATTACAACCGGTTATATAGTACATGCTATGGACATATATAAAATTAATTTGAATTCTAGCTGAGGTATATAAAATGCAGTATTCCAGTATGCTCTTTAAGAAGAATTATTTAATGTTTTCTTTCCACCTGTCCCATGGCTGTTGCAGTATTTTCACTGAAGTATGTTCTTGTTATTGCTTTCTTAACTGTTGCTCTTAAACCTATTGATGTAGCTGTTCGAAGTAACCTGTGGCAACTTGCTCTCAGCAGTGGTTTCTCAAATGCCTTTTTATGTTCTTTTTTGTCACTGCCTGCTTGTCTCTCTGTCACAGTCATAAGCAGTGTCTATATATAATTTTTCTGTTGTATTTTCAGGGTGATGTTGGCCCTCCTGGTCCTCCTGGTCCTGTAAGTAGAGTAGTAGTAGATATGAAACCCCACCTTGCAAAATACTCCTTATTGTCAGTTAGTCTAAAATTGTATTGTCAGGTTTTATCTTGAGATAATGTGCTGTGTTGGATGAGTCGCAAAAGGAATATTTAAATTGTTTGTACTTTTACTTTGTGACAAACATGAATAAGAATATGTCCAATTTTTGTATATCACCAAGCTGTTCATAGCCTACAATTCGGGAACCAAAGAGAAGAAATCAAGAGCAGTGCAGTGTTTACCTCCAACATGGTGGCATGTCATCTAGTAACCAATTTCCATATTTTGACAGGTCTGCAGATTTGTTCTATCTTTAGATATATATTTTCAATTTTCTTTGTATGAGCAGTGGATCAGTGTTGATAAAGGACACCAAACATGGGCAGCCTTTTTAAGGCAGATGAGATTAGTCATGCTGAATTTCTCTGGAAATAGCTCCCTCATTTTTCCAGGTAATGCAGTCACTGATAATTGGCAGCTCTCTGTGAATTATAAGCCATGTGCATAGATGGGAATTGTGCATGGAATAGCTTACAGGGTACTGAAAGCTATGAACTGTGACTTTCTGTGTGTTTGGCATCAACTGAACACATTTGCGCTCGTCTGATGTTGTAATCTTTCGCTTGGAACAGAAAAAGCTTTATACTGTGAAATAATGGGGGTCATGCAGCACATGATTCCTTGTAATGTTCATAATTTTAAATTACAGAATTAGAAACCATTACCAACCATTTTTTGTGCGACAGTTTCAGTTGAAAAGCAGATTAAAACCACACAAACCCTGACGTCATAGTGGAAGTCTGACATATGCTGAAGGTGACACAGAGTGGGTGGTGCTGGAATGATAGAACTTATTGCTTAGACATTTTAAAGACAAAAAAATCACTGTGACAAATCAGGTGAGGATCTCTGAGGTAGTAGCAGTAATGATTCCAAAGACAAGCAGCAACTATTTGTTACACTCTTTTAAAAAATAAAAGTATAAAAAGTGTCAAATGAAAACCCAGTCTTTCTGTCTCAAAATGAGGGCTTTGGCATTTAGATGACTCAGTTGTCGTGGCTTTTGTTCTAAAGATCTACTGTGATTGAACTTCTGATGGCTTTAGACATGAGCTTGGAAACAAAGTTTGAGGGCTTTGATTCTTATTCTGACTTTCATTGCTCATTACCAAGCGATTTCTAAGGAAATGAGACAACTTTATTATTGGCTGAACAAATATCATTCAGTTTCTACTGGTTTCACTGGTTTTTCTCTAGTCAACAAAAATGTCTTTTCATTAGGCCTGTAAGATTTAGGACAATAGCACATCTTTTTGTAATTTTTCCTCTGTACACCACCACCGTAGATTTTAAATTAATCAAGATGTGATTGAAGTACAGACTTTCAGCTTTAATTCAAGGGTTTTAACAAAAAATGTATTAGCTGTTTAGGAATTATGGACATTTTTATACATTTCCCCCCCATTTTCAAAGGCTCAAAAGTAATGGGATAATGGACTGACAAGCAGGTTTCATGGCCAGGTGCGGCATGTTCCTTTGTTATTCCATGAAAAAACTAATCAGATCAATCAACATATCTGGAATTGATTCCAAGTGTTTAACTTGCATTTGGTAGCTGTTCACTGAAACTCTCAATATGAGGTCCAACGAGATGTAGATGCAATTGAAAAAGGTCATCTTTAATTACTGCCTGAACAAATATCATTCAGTTTCTACTGATTTCACTGGTTTTTGTCAAGCCAACCAAAATGTCTTCTCATTAGGTCAATAAGCTTTGGGACAGTAACGCATCTTTTTGTAATTTTCCCTCTGTGCACCACCACAGTGGATTTTAAATTAATCAATCAAGATGTGATTAAGTGCAGGCTTTCAACTTTAATTCAAGGGTTTACCAAAAGATTTGCATTATCCCATATTATTCCATGACAAACTAAACTGATACAACATCTGGAGCTGATTCCAAGTGTTTAACTTGCATTTGGTAGCTGTTCACTGAAACTCTCAATATGAGACCCAAAGTGATATAGATGCAAGTGAAAAAGGTCATTATTAAGCTTAAAAAACCACAATAAATCTTTTAGAGAGATGGAAAAAACTTTAGGAGTGGCAAAAACAACAATCTGGTACATTTTTTTTTTTTTAAAAAAGGAAAGCATTGGCCAGCTCAACAACACCAAAAGGCCTGGACAGCCACAGAAGATGACTAAAATGGAGATGATGAAAGTGCAAACTACTGGTTATACTCAAGAAAAGGAAGGCCAGTTAGAATTTGCCAAAAAACATCTGAAACAGCTTGACCAGGTCTGGAATAGAAATTAGTAGACAGATGAGAAAAAGATTAACTTCAACCAGAATAATTTGAAGAGAAAGTACAGAGAAGGAAAGGAACAGCTCATGATCCAAAACATACCACATCATCTGCAAAACAGGATGGAGGCAACATTATGGCATGGGCATGTATAACTGTCAGTGGAACTGGGTCATGAATGTTTATTGATGATGTGACTGCTGATAGAAGTAGCAGCATGAATTCTGGAGCATAAGAGCTACGGTATACTCTTTGCTCATATTCAGCAAAATGCTACAAAACTGATTGTACAGTGCTTCATTGTTGGACATTTTTTTGGATAATTACCCAAAGCACAGCAACCCAAGAGTTCCCTCAAAGCAAAGAAATGGGATATTTTTAATGGCCAATTTAGTCACCTGATCTCAAGCCATTGAAGCATGCTTTTCAGATGCTGAAGACAAAACTGAAGAAAGAGAGACCAGCAAACAAACAATAACTGAAGTGCGGCTGCAGTAAAGTACTGGCACAACATCTCAAGGGAAGAAACATAGCATTTGGTGATGTCCATTGGTTCTAGACTTCAGGCAGTCCTTGGCTGCAAAGACATCTGAGGATTAAAAACAATCCTTTTATTTAAATGTAAGTTTGTTCAATTACTAATGAGCCTTCAGAAATGAGGCACAATATATAAAATGGCTATAATTCCTAAACAGTTATAAATTTTTTGTCAAACCTTTCGAATTAGAGCTGAAAGTCTACACTTAACATTTTGACTATCTGGTTTAAAATCCACTGTGGTGGTGTACAGAGGCATTTTTTAAAAATTGTGTCATTGTTTTCAAAGTTTATTGACCTAAAGGTATCAGTGTAGGTGGTTTTAACAGCTGTTTTAACACTGGGGTCTCTCATTGCAGTTGTATTAGTATATGTTTCTTTTACCTAAATTTTGTCTCTACTTGTGAAGCAAAATCAAGAGTTTTTCCATCGAAACAGAAATACCCAGTGTGTTCATTGTTGTGTAGTGAGGTGTAGACCACCCAGGATATAGGAGATGTGTACTAGAGCACACAGCAGAGAGGAAAACATTAGTCATTTGATAAATGAGGCTATTTGAATATTTAGTACCAGGCTCTGTCTGTGCTCTCTGCTTTCCCATGGCAGATAATTTTGGCAGTTAAACATTGATTTCCCTTACACAGCAGAAGCGAGGGTTCAGATCATTACCTTCCCTTCATAAACCTTCTTGTGCCTGTGTTTATTAGTGACAGGGAGGAGCAGTGCGCTTGCAGGCATGCACGGTCATCACTTCCCCCAGTACCCTTAAAGTGGCAAAACTGTCTTTTTAGCATTGAGACTGTCCTGTTTTTATTGTTCCTTCTTTATAATCTATTAAACTGAATTGGTTATGCTAAGTTACGTTGAGCGAATTGTTATACGCAGTTTTTCTTTTCACAACTCATAAGAAAATTCAGAGAGAAACGTAGGCACATACAGTATTGATGGCAAAGAGTTCTGTAGCCTGAGCAAAAACAGTTTGACAGCAGCTGCTTTTGTTGAGAAACTGTGGGTTGATTATGCAGCAATGCTAATGGGAGAATAAAGGTTTTGCTATCTTGCTTAGTTTGACCATTTTTGCTAAAGAGTGAGCACCCCACGTCTGGTTTCTATACTCTTTAATTACAGACACACATTAGTGAGAAAATGGGGACATCTGCACAGCTGGATAGAGAAAAAAACTGATTTATAAAAAACTTCAGCAGAAAACAGTCCAATTACTAATGACAATTATGTCAACAGGAGGCACACAAAATTTTCCCACACAGATTTGGCTCTTCGTTCTAAGATTGCCTCTGTTTTCTCTTCCTTCTTATATCATCATATCTTTCAAGAATGAACTGACTATAACTACACACAGGCACAAAACGCATGGTTAGCACAATACAACACAAAAGGCCTGAGGACATTCAGATGTAATGAGTTCTGATCATTGTAGATAGATGCACTAAGCCCGAAACATCAGATCCACTTTAAAACCTTTTGTCCACTTTATACCAACATTTTATGGTGCATCTCATATTCAGATTGTATCTGTGTCTGAAGATATGTCTGTGGAAGCTGCTTTCAATAAATGTCTCCAGTGTCTGCGCTGAAATGTGATTGTGAGCAATCCAACTGAAACAATCACTTGTATGATCAGTGACTGCACTGTGCCACCTCTCCCTGATGTGTGCGTGCTCTGAAAGACAATTGTGGCCATTTGTAAAACTGAATTTTATGGAAAACATCTTTCTTTAAAAGTGTTGGCACAAGAATAACATGAATTTGTAGATTTATTATACATTTGCATGTTTACTTGATTTCAGTGGAGCCCTTTATATGTCAGCAGATTAGCCAGTGATTTTACAGTTCATTTGTAGGTGTATCAGCACCTGTGTTTTTATTTCATCCAATGGTAACAGATTGTAACATGATAGGCTGTGATGTATGTTAATGCCAGGTCTAAATGAAGTCTTTGATATGTAACAAGGAGCTCTGTACAAACACTTTGATTCCTAGTAATTGCTACTTTCATTTTGCCGCATCAAGTGGTGCTGACCTCTTCAATTTCATTTTATTTGGTTATAGTAGGCTCTGCCCAATTGCACTGTCACCTCATCTCTCAACTTTACTGAAAATATACTGTGAAAGAGAAAGAAAAGTACAGATTTAATATTTTCTCATCTAACCAGGGTTCAGACTGGTAGCAAGAGAGTCATTTGTGAATAAAGTAGACTGCTCTATCTTTAAAATATCCAGCATCTCATTTTGGTTTATTACTACTTTTTTGTTTTTTTTGTTTGTTTGTTTTTTTTATTTTTACTTGCACTAATTGCTAGATCAGTGAAGACTCTTTAGAGAACACTGTGTCTTTTTCATTACTCCTAGGTGATGACAGCTCATGGATTAAGACAGCTTTCTGGAACTGTAAGCAGATACTGTACTTATATCATTGAACACAAAATGTTTATGTAGGCTGCCTTATTTACTGTTGTTCCTTGTTCAAACTGCAAACAAAGCACACTGCAGTCAAATTTTAAAGCGATCTTTTTCTTCCTGTTTTTAAGGATGAAATGAAAGAAAGAACCCTAAAGGGAGAAAAAGGAGATGAGGTAAGAGTTTATTTCATTGTTAGGACATTTTAACCATAGAAAACTAAGTATTAGGTTGCAAACACTGCACCCAACACCACAGTGTGAACAATATTTTGGAATCCTTATGTAACATCAACAAAAGCAGGAATGACATTTGATTTTGAAAGAACAATGAAACCTCACCTGCTGCTCAGATTCTGAGTTTAATTTCATCCTTGCGCTTTGTAAAGAAGCACAAGGTGAGGCACAGAATAAATTGGCATACAATTATTGTTTGGACCTCAGAATAACTGATGCATCTACTGGAAGCAAGCAGATTACAAAGGCCACTGATGCAGCTATTGACCAAACATCAAAAGACAGTCAGCTAAATGAAAAGAAAAAAGGCAAATCACAAGCAGGGATACAATCCAGATCATCAAGAGTCTGAACAGTGACACAATTTTGTTCATCAGTCTGTGTGTCAGCACATTCAATTTGAAGTAATCTATATTGAAGTACCAAGTCTCAGTCTTAATTAAGGGAGGTTTATGTCAATGTTGAAAAAAATATGTGTGAACTATTTGAAATATAGTCCTTTTAACACATAACACTCAAATTGCAAGGGTTCAAAAGTTAGTAGACACTTCACATCAGTTCATCCACAGAAGAGCCCCATGTGCCTCATAGCTGATTGAGAGTCAAGAGCTGTCATTTAGACTGAAGTGGAGTTGTCTGTCAAATCGGGGCATAAAGAGGTTATCATCCACATAAAGAAGATCTAGAATCTATCAGAGAGGTATCAAAGGTTGTTTGTTTGAACCTATTTTAAATCAGCAGGTGCACACAGGAAAGCCACTCATATAAAATGGCAAACAAACTGGTATGGAAGTCATGTTGATAGCTTGAAAAGTACTTATGTAATGAAGAAAAAACAATTTATGATTGCATGGCAAGTCAAGAATGATTTCAATAAGGAGATAGCATTTGAAAGAATTTGAACATGATTTATTGGGGTACAGATTTTGAGTATTAAAATGTTTGTCAATTAAACTGATGAAGGAACATAGCAAAGAGGAGTCTGACAATGGTAGGAAGGCGGACAGGACCCCCCCTGGAGTCTAGATGCTTGTGGTGGAGGTGGGGATGAAGCAGATGGAGACTTGGATCAGGATTTCTGACTTAAGGATAAGGTAGAGATAGGGAGAAGGCAAGTCTCATGAACGAGAGTCTGCAAGCACACTGAGCAGAAGCTGATTGGCTTGCAGGAGAAAATGACTGGGTCAGAATGATGACAACAGAACTGAGTTTGATAGTGTGGGAAAGTGGAAGTAATACAGACAGACGAGTGAATATAGATCTTCCTTATTGAACTTACACATAAGCTCCATTTCTATGGTGATATATTTCCCTGTCAGTGATTAGGACAAGAACTGATGATGATGACCTCAAAAGATTTTGTGCCAGATGCAAAACCCTCAAAACAGAAGACAAAGGTACAATTTACAAAAACATACAATTAGAAGCTCGTGCAGTTATGGAACAGTGTCCTGTGGACTGATGACACAAAATTAACCACAATCAAAATGTTACAAAATGAAAAGAGTAGTGGTATAAGGAATGTCTCATGACCCAAAGCATATCAACTAAGCCATAAAACATGGCATTGGCTCTGAAACGACAATACAAACACATGTATTGCGGGTGCTAATATTCAGCCAAATGCCAGAAAGTTGAAAAAATAATATAAAAAATAAAATAAAATAAACAAAAAGAGGATAAGAGCTTTTAGGGGTGAAGAGGTGAAATATCCTCAAGCGGCTGAGTCATAATCTAAGTCTGATTGAGGATGCAATTTACTTGCTTAAGAATAGACTAGACAGCAGACAATCAGCTGAGACCACTCAGAGAGCAAAGTGGAAGTGTAGTGAAGGCCTGCTTACTTCAGGCAGTTACTCACTGCACCTCATGTTTGAACTTGTGTATCTGACTATTACTTGTGAACCCCTAAACTGTTCACGCTGTGCCTGTGTGTGTGCATAATATCAGAATCAGAAAGAGAATACTTTTTAATTAATCCCAGGGGGGAACTGTATACGTGTTACATCTCCCACATAGTTCCTTGAGTATTTATGTAAACCAGTCAAATTAAAGCTGAGACTTGGTGCTTTAATCCTCTTTTGTTGTTTGTTTGTGAATAGAATAAGCATGAAGAACAACACAAACAAATGTCCAAATCACTGTGTATAAACTGGTAAAGGATGAATTACTGGATGAAGACCAAAAATTCATTTTATATGTAAATGGTGTGAACGTAGGAGCAAAAGACACATTTCATACACTTATATACATTTTTCTGAGTAGTTTCTGTTTTCATTATATTCACATTCTCAGTGCAAAAAGCTAATCTGGCAAAGAAAATTTCTGCGTTTTTAACCTTCACATCATATGAAAGCTAACTTCGTGAAAGTCCTTGAGGACTTAAAAAAAAAACCTTACCACAGTCAGCAAGAGAAATGGCTTGCTTGACTATGTTCTTTATGCACATCTTGAGAATGGATCCTTTTCTATTTCCCTTACTTTTTGCAGGGGGAGGGAGGTGTTCAAGGACCACAAGGCTTCAAGGTGACTTATTGAAGACTTAGCCTGTGTACTAAAACTTCCACCTCACTATCTACTGCCAACAAAATAATGCTCCAAAATTCCTTCATGTCCATTGGACCACTCTGTCTAACTCTCCACAGTGTTTCTTGAACCATAGTCACAGCAGGGTATGGCTGATTAGTGGTCAAAGAATCAAAGTCTTTTTTATTATAAAAAAGATTCTTTCTTTGGTGTATAGTTCTTAGCTTAGACAGTAACCTTACAATGCACAGTGTTATTGAGCTGTTATTGTAGGGCACAGTGTTTCAGTGTTGCCTTCAATCCTTTCTGTTGTGTGCTTCACCGAACATGAAAACATACCAAACATGCCAAAAGTTCTGATGAATGCTGAATTCAGAAAGAAATCAAATATATTTAGTTTTTCTTTCAACACCCTTCTCAAGAGGTTTTCCTTTTCCATTTTCCTGCGTCCCATGTACTTTTTATTCATACTTTGTGGTGATTTAACAGGGAAACATGGGGCCTCCAGGACTAAAGGGAGATCAAGGGCCAGAGGTAAGTCTTTTAATTTATCTCAGGGCTACTGTACCCTTTGGTGTAGGTCAAATTTTGATGTCTAAAAACGTCCTAAACACAAGATAAGATGGTACCCTTATAGGTATGAAAGATTAGCATAGCTTTGTCCAAGGAACAAAATAGGCAATGCCACTGAAGTTTCCTCATTAATAGAAGTGAAATAAAGTTTTGAGTTGGATCTAAATTAGATAACCCTATGTTCACAGTTTTCTAGATGTATTCCTTTGAATAATATTCTTGATAGAATAATAAAATGTTAACATGTTGTTATCATAGTGTACAGAAAAGGTTCATTTTCTATGGTAACGTGGATCATGTAGATCATCTTCATACTACACAAATAAAATAATGAGTCAAAAAGGGAAGTGAATATCAATAGAGCATGTAAAATAACACCAAAGCCAGGAGATAAGCTTTAATTTGAATTACAATATTCATGTGAAACGACTGCTTCTCAGTCTTGATGGCATCCTAAGCATACACTAATTACCATGAAACTAGCCACGGTTTATTAAAAAGGAAGCATTTATACAACTCTTTATGAAGTTCTCTGGAAAATCTGTGTTTGCATTGTAACTGGCTGGGCAAGAGCATTCAAAGTCCAGACAATTCTATCAAATGTTGGTTTTCTTTTGTGTTTTGCCAGGGGAAACGAGGCCTGCCTGGACCCACTGGACTCCCAGGACTCCCAGGCGAGAAAGTAAGTGTACTGGCATCAAAAACAGCAGCACTTCATGTCAAGTCTTCCTTTTTCTCATTGCCTTATCTGTCACCTTGCCATATCCTTTTCTTTCTTAACTCAGTCAGCCAAATAGAGAGATAAATAGATAAACCTCAGCAGACAGAGACAGAGAGGAAGTCAGAGAGAAAAGTCCAGAATTTTTACACAGACGATCAGTAATCAAATTTAAGAATTAATTAGTGGAAAGAGGCAAATCTAAGCGCTTTATGCCGGGAATGGAGGCAGAGGCCCAATCTGTTCTCCACACCTGCTTCGGTAATGAGCATCTGTCTTTATTCAAAAGCAGGGAGGGAAAAGAGGCATTTCATAAATCCTGGCTAAGGGAAATTATGTTGGAACACAGCAGCCCGCTGAAGCAGTGAGGAGGAGGAGATAAATGTGTGTGAGAAGATGAAGGCCTGGTGATAGATGTGTCTCTTTTCACCACTATTTACAGGGCTCGCCAGGGGAGCCAGGGGTGCTTGGACTGAAAGGAGAAAAGGTAGGTAAACTTCAAATCAAGCTCTCACCTGAAAGAAAAAAAATATGAAGCTATGATGTTTTATCACAGGTTGAACATGCTGGACAACTTGCTGAGATACCTTTTAGATTGCATCCCATCCTCAGTCATTCTGTAACTTGTGTTCCTGTCTTTGATTCCTCTCACTACGCTGTTTTATACACAATAGTTTTTCTTGTAGTTGTGCTTCAAATACTTTGCTGAAAGTGGCAAAGTAGAAAATTGGAAAAGTGTGCAGCTGACATGCATATTTGATGGAGTTTGCTACTTGTCAGAATTCATGAAGATTCATTCAAGTCTCCCCACCCACTGGAGTCACTCTGTTATTCTCTAGAGCAGAGAAGTAGACCTAAAGTGCCTAAGCCTCCTATATTCATTCACAAAAAGTGCTTAAGCCTCCTATTTTCATTGTATAATCCTCTTTTGTCAAATTTGCTATACTGACTCCAATCTAAGAGGCAGTTCATTCATGTGGTACTCTATGAAAAAATGGGGAAAAAATAAGCAATGTCTCTGCCCCAAATATGAGGCTGGGGATAGGAGACAGTTAGCTTAGCTTAGGACAAACCTGTCAGTAGATGCAATGGCTAATAGCTTTTTATATAACAGAAATAAATATTTTGATAGGAACTATAAAGCTCACTAGCAAATGCATTATATTGTTAATCAACCGAATAAACTATACAAAAAAATTAATTGATAAAACAAGCTGGAATTTTACTGGGGTTTATGTGCAAGTCTGTTTTTACATTGTAATAGCTGCTAATGCATTATTACTATGAACGAAAGCACTGGGCCACACCTCTTAATCACAAAATGAAGCACCTAGCCATGCTGTCTGCCATTACAAAAGTTTGTAAAAGAAAAGGTCATTCTTTCACATATGTTTAGACATCACAGCATCTCAGCCATGGAGCAGCAGACCACTTGAACTTAGAGAGTAGGGTCACCAAGTGCTGAGGCACATGGTTTGAGAAAGGCCTTTTTCTGTTCCAACATGACTGTGCTCCAGTGCACAAAGCAAGGCCCATAAAAGCATGGTCGGATGAGTGTGATGTGGAAGAACTTGACAGGCCCACGCAGAGCCCTGACCTCAACCCCATCAAACATCTTTGGGATGACTTAGACTGGAGACTGTGAATCTCTCTTTTCTGACTTCACAAATCCTATTCTGGATGAATAGGCAAAACTTCCCACAGATACACTCCAAAATCTTGTGGAAAGCCTTCCCTGAAGAGTGAGAGCTGATATAGCTGCAAAGAGGGGGACCAATTCCTTATTAATACCTATTTATTGAGAAAAGCTCCCATATGTGCAATGTGTAGATGTCCTAATACTTCATTTCATATAGTGTATGTTATAAATATACCCAGTTTATTCAAAACAGAGAAAAAACAGACAGTGCTCTTTCTGTCTTTTTGTACAATTCTAAACCTATATAGATTTATAAAGGTCCACCATGCAGTGCCAAAAGTTGTACCACTAACAGGGAGTGTTGGCATTGATATCTTTCATGTGTGCATCCCTGTACCTCTTTCTCAGACCCCTTTTGGTCACCTCTCTGTGTGTAACACTGCACCTCATTTGCAGTGTTGAGAGGACAGAGTTGATTTGATATTTTGACTATGGAGAAACTTCTGAATATTGTCTGTCTTTTTGTCTGTAGGGGGACTCTGGTGGAGTGATCGGGCCACCTGGAATTCCAGGTCCTAAGGGTGAGCCTGGAGAACCTGGGGGTGGATACATGGTGGGTATTATATCAGTTGTAGCCAGTTACTTTAATCTGACCTTGATGTCCAAGCCCTTAAGTCACAGATTACAAAATTAAAAACTGTTAATATAAGAAAGGAAACAGCAGATGGAAATACAATAGAATTTCAGAAATGTAGATCATCTGCAAGTGGCTAGAGTAGCAATAGGCAAGTTAAAGAAACTAGGTCCTCCAGCAGCATAGATGCCATGACATTATTAAGTTTCAGTATCATTAAGCTATCCACCAGCAGATAACCCTATCCTAGATAATCACCTATCCTCATAATTGGATTGTATAGCTGTTCACTTTCTTTAATGGACATGGCTCTGCATATAGAAATGTTCATTATGGTTTTACTAAAAAGGCAGCATATGTTCATCCACAGCCTCAGGCCTGGTTAATGACACTTGCAGCTCTCAATCACTGGTAGTGCTTTTTAAGCAGTCATGTTTGTTTGTGTGGAGAAACACCAATCTGAACATTAAGCCTGGCAGCAGACCTACTGATCAAGTAAGCAGAGGTACTGTGAACAGAGTAATAAAGGAAAGATTGTGTTGAGACCAATGTATTTAAACCTCTTAACATTCTCCAGTACTGTGAAAATTGGAAAGGGATTGAAAAACAGGGCCATGAGTGCCAGCAGGGGATGTTTATAGCATTTCAATGACCTCGTATAGTGTTACATACAATAGGTCAAAAAACTAAACAAAGAGAAATGACATTCATTTGTATTTTACAAATGTCATTACTATGTAGAGACAGGAAGAAAACTGCCTCTTAGCATTTATGTTTTTTGTTGTTTAAGACAAAGGGAAAAATGCAATAAAGAGAATTCAGTGCAGTGAGTCTGAGTATATTTAACAATTTGGCCAAGTAATGTCACTTTATTGATTCTGCCTTTTTATGAATAATGACCAGTTTACTCCTTGTTCTTTTGACATATTGTTGTTTGCATAAATTTGCAATCTACTCACACATACTGATATAGAAGTTTTGTTTCAGTAAAATGCTAATGCATGATATCTATGAGAAGATTTTTTAATGCATCGATAGGATCTTGTTTCAAACATTGTTTACTTCTCAAACTTTAATGCTCTGTGTTTGACTGAATTGGTACATTCTTCCCCAAAACTATAAGAATTGCTGTGTTAGTTCAAAACCAGCTTCTGCTCACTAATTTGCATTGTGCAATGTAGGACTTGTACCACCGATACATGCTGACCACAGAAATCAATGTCTCATCTGGACGGTACAGTAAATAATGCTCACACCAGCCTCGATTCCAATCAAGGGGCTTTTTTCCTTTGTTTCTCTGTCGTATGGCATTATCACTTTGCATTTGTACAGTGAAACTAATGAAAATGTTGTAAGCAGTATTGAACAGGAGCTCATAAGGCAGCACTGTGCTCAGACTCTTTACCCTTTGGTGTGTAGCTTATACAGATTCAAGAGTCCTTTTGAATTCCAGCACTAGGGCTACTTTTTGGGCCCTATCTCATTTCTCAAAGAGAATTTGTCATGAATGTGGAATGAATTTCTATTCTGATGTCTTCTTGTTGTTTTATAGGGCGATGGGTTATCTTTAGCAAGAGGGTCCCGAGGACCTAAGGTAGGTCACCTCCCCACCCCTTTCAGCATGCAAACTAAGGAAACATTTTTACCAATTTGACAATACAAACTAGAAGCAAAAGTACATCCAAAATGCAAATGTGATTGTATCACAAGAAAACTAGCAACTGGTGCTAACAAGGTTCTTAGGGAATAAAAAACTTCCACACTGGTGCTTTGTTCTACAGAACTCAACATTGACCACAAGGTCTCTATGGCAGGCAGAACATGATCTATTTATAAATGATGTAATTTTATGTAATCCTGGACTGAGAGTGTAATTTTCAGATCAGAGCTATAAGTGGCTTTCTGAACTCTTTGTTCAGATCAATTAAGGTAATATTCTTCTGCAGAAAAAGTAAATACAGTCTTGGCCTTAAAAGCTACTGTTGTCCCTTTTAGCAGAAATAGTTATCTTTTGCATTATTGGCCACCAAGTCTTATATTGGCTTGTAGATATTCCTGACCTCTCTTCCATACAAAAATTCTTTTGTTGCAAAATATTTAAGGATTCTCTTGCATGTACTGAAATTCCCACATGAACATTTCATTTGGATTCAAATGGGATCCTGTGAGTGAGTGTGTGTGTGTGTGTGTGTGTGTGTGTGTGTGTGTGTGTGTGTGTGTGTGTGTGTGTGTGTGTGTGTGTTTTCTTCACTGGACCATTCTATTACCTTCCATTTTCTTCTATTTGAGCCAATCCTTGCTAAATTTATCAGTGTACTTACAGTCATTATCCTGTTGGAATTTCCACTTTTGGTTTAGCTTTAACTTACTGAACACATTATCTCCAGGTACACTGCTTTACAGCTAATGTTAGATGCATCTCCTGAAAAGTGATCTACTGTTAATGCAATCAAAAATTATTTGTGATTTGTTAGAGCACATTACTTTAAAAGGCCTGGTTTGTAGTTTAGGATGTGTTTTTAGACAGCTAAAGTCTGGGCTAAAGTTTGTGGGTCATCAAGATCTGGACAAACTGGAAGTGATTTGAAATTCCACAGTGGAGTAATTTATTTTGTTGCAAATCATTAGAATGTTGTTCTAGAATCATTCTAAGACTTACACACGTCTACAAAAACTTTTTTTTCTGAAGGTGATAAAGACATAATACAGATTCTACCTGTCACATTTGAGGGTGGGATAAATGTAGAGCTGTACTTATGTCTTCTGATGTGATTGGCCTTTTTTAATCTGTGTAAATTCTGGGGGGAAAAAATTAAAATGTGGGTTTTATGTGTTTGAGTATATGACATTTACTACCAAACTTCAGGAAGTCAAGAGTTTTCTTGCTCAGCTATGTTGGAAAAAGTCAACAATTTCCATCCAGTATAAGTTTTCCTCACATAAAGATACACCTTCTGGTGTACATGAAACCCCAGTTGGAAATCAGTGGTGTAACTATATAATCATTCAAACTGTGTAAGACATTTAAAATTTTTATAATTGCTTTGTGCTAAAATTATGAGTATAGTTGTCATGTACTGTCAATTGTCATGTCATTTGAGTGCATGTATCATACAAAATGTGCATGATAATGGCCATCACCATAGTCCTGTTTTTTCTTTACCTTTTAAGATAAAAGGCACAAGATAATGGAAAATGAGTTCTGGCAGACATTGAATCCTTAATGATCATGCAGTGCTGCAGCCCTCCATTTAGTTGGATTCACAATCATTGAATCATGGCTGACCACTCCCTTGTGATTGTTTTAGGGTGAAAGAGGCATCCCGGGATGGCCTGGAGACCACGGTGAAAAGGGCGAACCGGGGGAGAGTATTACAGGGCCACCTGTGAGTATGATGTTGTATTGATTGGTCAGCGTCTCCCACATGTATTATTTAGTGCCAACTTTGAAAAATTCAGATTCCTGTTTTTGTGTTGGGCATAGAAAGAAAGAGATATTCTTTGAGTCCTAGAGATGTGTGTTTATTAGAAACACTGGTCATTGCCTTGAGATGTTGGTGTATTGCACTCTGCCTTCATCGTGTATGCTCTTGACTGCTAGTTTGAAACTCAGATTTGACTGTGAGTGAGTCTGGGTTCATTTTTGAAATAAAGGATTGTAGACAGAGAATCAATAGAGCAAAAGGTGTCTAACACAATTCCTTTATTGGATCCTGGGTGCTAGAGGGCAGATGGTGTTAACAAGATGTATGATGTGTTCTTAGGGCCCTATGGGACCCCCAGGGAAGCCAGGAATTCAGGTGTGTGGAATATTTTCTGTATCTACAATAGAAAAACAACATGTTTGAGTTGATTTTTAAAGATTGTCAGCTAATTAGCTGTGGTACACTTTCTAGCAAATTTTGTACAGTACTAATAACATTTAGGTGATTACAAACGGAATTTCAGAAAAATTGGGACGTTCTTTAAATTTGAACGAAATGAACACTAAAAGATTTTTAAATCACATGAGCCAATATTTTATTCACAACAGAATATAGATAACATAACAAACGTTCAAACTGGGAAATTGTACACCTTCATCCACTAAATGAGCTCATTTCAAATTTGATGCCTGCTACAGGTCCCAAAAAAGTTAGCATGGGGGCAACAAATGGCTGAAAATGCAAGAAAATTCAAAAAGATTCAGCTGGGAGAACATCTAGCAAGTAATTAAGTTAACCGATATCAGGTCTGTAACATGATTAGCTATAAAAGGGATGTCTTAGAGAGGCAGAGTCTCTCAGAAGTAAAGATGGCCAGAGGCTCTCCAGTCTGTCAAGGGGTGCGTAAAAAGATTGTGGAATACTTCAAAAACAATGTTCTTCAACATCAAATTGCAAAGGCTTTGCAGCTCTCATTACCTACAGTGCATAACATTATCAAAAGAGTCAGAGAAACTGGAGATGTCTCTGTGCATAACGGACCGAAGGCCAAAGACCTTAATTGGATGCCTGTGGTCTTCGGGCCCTCAAACGACACTGCATCACTCATTGGCATGATTGTGTCACTGACATTACTAAATTGGCCCAGGAATACCTCCAGAAACCACTGACTGTTAACACAATCTGCCATGCCGTCTGCAGATGCCAAC
>VUQH01089666.1:0-10149 GCA_015106775.1 Etroplus canarensis | reverse complement strand
TGCCGTCTGCAGATGCCAACTAAAGCTCTATCATGCAAAAAGGAAGCCATATTTGAACATGGTCCACGTCATGTCCTGTGGGCCAAGACTGATTTGAAATGGACTGTCAAAGTGGGAAAGTGTTCTATGGTCAGACGAGTCCAAATTTGATATTCTTGTTGGTAATCACGGACACCACGTCCTCCAGGCTAAAGAGGAGGAAGACCTCCCAGCATGTTATCAGCGTTCAGTTCAGAAACCAGCATCTCTGATGGTATGGTGGTGCATAAGTTCATACTGTATGGCAGCTTGCATGTTTTGGAAGGAACTATGAATGCTGAAAGGTATATAAAGGTTTTAGAGCAACATATGCTCCCCTCCAGACGACGTCTATTCCAGGGAAGGCCTTGTGTATTTCAGCAGGACAATGCAAAACCACATACTGCAGTTATTTCAACAGCATGTCTTCGTCGGAGAAGAGTCCAGGTGCTGAAATGGCCTGCCTGCAGTCCAGATCTTTCACCTATAGAGAACATTTGGCGCATCATTAAACGAAAAATACGTCAAAGATGACCACGAACTCTTCAGCAGCTGAATTCCAACACCAGGACTCCAGAAACTCATAATCTCGATGCCTAGATGTCTTCAAACTGTTCTGAAAAGAAGAGGAGATGCGACACCATGGTAAACATGCCCCTGTCTCAACTATTTTGAGACCTGTAGCAAGCATCAAATTTGAAATGAGCTCATTTTGTGCATAAAATTGTAATATTTCTCATTTTAAACATTTTTTATGTTATTTATGTTCTGTTGTGAATAAAATATTAGCTCATGCAGTCTTTTAGTTTTCATTTTGTTCAAATTTAAAGACTGTCCCAACTTTTCAGGAATTCGGGTTGTATATTCAAATGTGTTAAAATCTTTGAACCCAAACATTGTGACAAAAAAGTTCATGTTCACACTGAGGCCATAAATTACAAGCAGATTGTTTTCTTCATTTTGAACAAGTCAAAACCACTGGGAATTACTGTCTTGAATCGGCAGAAATGTAAGTCAAAAAGGGGGAAATCACATTTTTATTTCTTTTTATACATGGGATACAGTACCCTCTGCTGCTTCCCCAACAATGAAATGAGTCATGGTCATAAGCAAACTGTAATAAACAAGCCTCAAGATGTTTTTTTCTTAGCCAGTCTCCTTCATTGCTGACCACCCAGCTTTCCCATTCCCCATTGGTTGATCCCAAACCATTAGATACAGCTGTGGGTGGTGACTGAGAAAACGTCACAGTGCCTCTGATCTTTGCTGCTGCTTCCAGTTTTACATGCAGCAGTGATGGGAAATGAACCTGCCCTGGCTTTCCTTAAAAGGAAGAGCAAAGCAGTGCTCAATCAAAGGTCAAGTATTTGCTATAGGGCAAGTGTACGTCACATCCCCTGTGTTATAATACTGCAGCAGCTGATGTAATCATCAGAAAATGTGTTGTTTTTCCTGGGGTTTGTCAAAATGTGAATGTAAGAAGATATGAGGGTATTTTTGTGTGAATTTTATGGGAAACATTTATACATTGTATTATTATTATTATTATTAGTAGGAGTAGTATAGTAAACATACTATATTTAAAAGAAAAATATGTAGTTTAAAGTTTTTTTATGTAACACCTCTTATTACTGTCTAAAGCTGTCTAAAGTGGATTAAGAGTGATTTCACAACTCAATACTCACTGTGTACACAGAAGAGAATGATCAGGTTTATTTTGCTACAGGAAAATTGTTAGACAATAAGTTAAAAAACAGAGAGAATCGTATAAATCAGTTTGCTTGCTAATGATATTTACAGTAAAATATCATTAAACATTGTAGCAACCTTATCCAGTCTCCAGTATTCCTTCTCTTAGGTACCAACATAAAAACACAATATTAAGAGCATTTATAGCATAATTAGCAGATTTCAAAAACATAATTACATAAACCTAAGTGGCTTGGCTGTGAAAATTACTTACATTTATGAAACCTGATGCTTTACACATCTCTTGTCAATCCCAGTGAACTTATTTGTTGTTATTTAGATTGTTCATTTGAGAAAATATGTATCTGTTTAATATTTTGGCTTATGCATCCTTGTCCTGGACCCTGAGAGACAAAGTTCATTAACATGAGCTATTTGCCCACAATTCATTAAATGAGATACAAGCTGTCTCCCCTGCAGCCAAAAAACACCTCAAAAATAGAATGGCATAAAATCACCCACATAATTATTAACAGTCCCCCTGTAACAGCTGGTGAGCTGCTACACTCCCAAGGGTATTTGGGAAGTGTAGTTAATCCAATGATAATCTTGAGCATGGTTTACACATATTATCACTTTAATTGCTACGTGTGCTATGCAATTATACCATCACCAATTACATGGCTATAGTTTACTTGCCTGTCTAAGCATTCAGTTCCCTGTAATAGATGCCTTTTATCAACACATGCAAGCAAAGACAACAAAGCTATACTAATGGATTTTCCATTGACATAATGAATGAATTATATGCTATGAAATAGCAAGATAATGCTGATCCAGCATATATACTAGGAAAGTGATTCAGGATAAAATGGGAGAATCTAAGATAAGAAGCGACGGAGGATTGAAGGTGATAGTCGCTAACGAAGATCTGTGTGTGTCCGTCCATCCATTAGAATGCAGAGTGTGTTCTCCCGTGTGAGTCACCCTCGCTCTCCCTGCTCCCTCCCATCCACCCACCTCACACCACCTCAAGCAGCATCTAACTGCAGTCACCGCCCAAAATGACGCCTCTGACTTCACACTGGCCAACTGAGGATTCTGTTTCTACGGCAACATGCTCCAGATTCCTCCCCCTCTCATCTCCAACACCCCTCCCTCCAATCTTCTAACCCCCTACCCCACCCTTCCCGGTACAGACCATGTGACTTTCAGGAAGGTTTCTCCAACCTCCCTTTTATTGTTATTAACCCTCTCCTGACTGGGCCACTGCCAGAGGCTCTCAACAGCAGGCTGGCTGGCTGCCTCCTCACATCTCAGCAGTTTCAAAGGGAAATCAGACACAGTTCTAATCTCCTTGGAAGATCAAAGCATTGCTTGATCTAAATGTTGGATTAGCATATTTTAGAACCTGACTGAATGAGTCAATATGTTTACTTAGTTGTCTGAGACACCTCCTGATCCTATTTATAATAGTGGTCTCTAAATTTAAAGAAGCTGTACTGTTTGAGTATATGTATAATAACAATGGATAGCATGACCGTTTGTATGTAAAAGGGTGTATTTACAGTGACAGATCCTCTTAAGGTGACTTTTTCCTCAACTCAGTCAAACTTAAACTCAGACTGTTAATTATTGTGGTTCTCTGTCACCATTCATACATTTGTTATTTTCAGTGGAACACAGAGAAGCAGAAAGCTACTAAATAGCCTGGAATTTCACACAGAGTTGGTGAACACCAAAAAAATGGAACCCAAAGAGAGTGACTATCTAATCAGTCAGGTGGCCACATGACTCTAGAAGGAATGCCACTGTTGCTCTATGTCAGCTGTGGGGTATACTATGAAACAAGTTGAACATATCTAGGCTTTCTTAAAGTTAGCTGGCTAGATTAAACCTAAAACCTCAGTCAGAGATAATGGATATTACAAAGGTGACTTTCTTTGCCAATCCATACTTTATACCTCAGAATCTGTGCACTCACGTAAAAAGTGGTGTTTTATGTGTCATTTGACTCTTCAACACAAACTGAATCAGTTGAGCATTGCCTACTTCAATCAGAGATGTGAGCAGAGGAACAGATGGTAGTGATCATAAAGGACATCAAAATATAATATGCAACACTGTTGCTGCAAATAAGATAAGAATATCAAGCCACTCCCGAACCAGAGCCAACATCATAATTTTCTTACCTGGGCTAAGGAGACCAAGAACTGAACTTTTGCTCAGTGGTCCAATGTCCTCTTTTTAGATCAAAGTGAATTTACATTTCATTTGGAAATCAAGGTCCTAGAGCCTGGAAGAAGAGTAGAGAGGCACAAAAGGTGTTTAAAGTCCAGTTTGAAGTTTCTGCTGTCTGTGATGATTTGGGGTATCATGGCATCTGCTGATGTTGGTGGTGGCTGGTCCACTGTGTTTTATCAAGTCCAAAGTCAACACAGCCATCTACCAGGAGATTTTAGAGCACTTCATGCTTGTATCTGCTTACAAGCTTCCCACAATGCCATGATACAGCTACTTGCTGACCTTGTTATTACTAAGCTAGACTGGTGAGCCAACTTGACCTGAAGCCCACATAGAACCGGTGGGTATTGTCAAGATAATCAGCTAGTCATATAGCAGCAAATCAGAGCATTTAGGCATGTGGATGTGGTCAGGTCAACTTGCTGAAATTCAAAATAAACATCAGAATTGGGAAGATAGGTGATTTAAGTGACATTGAATGTGGCATGGTTGTTGTTTCACAAATTGCTGGTCTACTGGGATTTTCCCTCTCAACCGTCTCTAGGGTTTACAGAGAATGCTCCAAAAAAGAGAAAATATCTGGTTAGCAGCAGTTCTCTGGGTGAAAATGCCTTGGTGATGCCAAAGGTCAGAGGAGAATGGCTAGACTGCTTTGAGCTGATAGGAAGGCAACAGTAACTCAAATAACACCTAAAGTAATTGTGTAGTAAAAATTTAAAAGTGATATAGTAGGGTAAAGGTGTTGTTAGATGCGTTTAAACAAAACAAACAAAAGGGGGGGGGGTCCCATCTGAATCAGCAGTTTAGTTCAACTTCACTGAGCTTTATATCAAGTTTTGGATCTCTGTTTTGGTTTTGTGACTGCACTGTATTGGCTTATTCTCAAGATTCACACAGTATCATTCAGCAGGCAGCTGTTGTCAGTGTTTCCTCTGTACACTAAACATTCATACTAAATAAAAAGCAGATGCACTTGGTGATGAACTAATAAACATCTTGGGGCATTTAAAGAACTAGATTTCTCCTCATCAGTTAGTAGAGATTGAAAATTAAGCAATAAAAAAAGATAATTGATTTACATTATATGGATAAAAGTATTGAGCCACCTACACATTACACCTGAAGAAACTTTAAAGACATCCTTTTTTAAATCCATAGGTATTAATATGGAGTTAGTCCCCTCTGGGTAGGCTTTCTGCATTTGGATTTTGGAGTGTGTCTGTGAGAACTTTTGTCCATTCATCCAGAAGATTGATGTCTTATGAGCTGGTATGCTATTTCATATCAGAGGTGTTCCATGGGGTTGATGTCAGGGCTCTGTGTAGGCAAATCAAGTTCTTCTGCACCAAACTCATTCAAGTATACCTTTATGGGCCTTGCTTTGTGCACTAGGGTACAGTCATGCTGGAATAGAAAAGTACCTTCTCCAAGCTGTCCCCACAAAGTTGTAGCATAGAGTTGTCCAAAATGTGTTAGTAAGCTGAAGCATTTAGCTTTTACTGGAAGTAAAGGGCCCGGCCATCTCCAGAAAAAACAGCCACATAGCATTAGCATTATCCCTTCTCCACTAAACTTTCCAGTTGGCGGTCAGGCAAGTAACATTCTCCTGGCATTCACCAAACCCAGACTCAGGCATCAGATTGCTACATAGAGAAGGATGATTTGTCACTCCACAGAACACATTTCAACTGCTCCCATTTTCAGTGGCAGCATTTTACACCACTCTATCTGACACTTGGCATTGTGCTTTGTGATGTAAGGCTTGCATGCAGCTTTTCGGCTCTTGAAACCCATGCCCTGAAGACCCTGGTGGACAGTTTTTGTGCTGATGTTAATGCCAGAGGTGGTTTGGAACTCTGCAGTTAATCAGCAGGGCGTTGGTGAATTTTATGCATTATGTACCTCAGCACTTGGTGACCCTGCTCTGTAACTTTATGTGGTCTGGCACGTTGTGACTGAGTTGCTGTGGTTCCTGAATGCTGCCATGTTGCAATAATACCACTTACAGTTGATCGTGGACTATCTAGCAGTGAAGAAATTTCACCAACTGACTTCTCGCAACAGTGGCATCCTATCATTAGTATCACATTCCAGTTCAGTGAGCTCTTTCTTTCACAAATGTTTGTAAAGGCAGACTACATGGCTAAGGGGTTGATTTTACACACCTGTTGCAATGGGACGGAATGAAACACCTGAATTCAGTGATTAATAAGTGTAGCCCAATACTTTTGTCCATATTGTGGAGGTCACTCAGGTGGCCATAATCAATGCACTAATGTTCCTTGTTTACTGGATGTTTGCTCACATGTCATCTTAGTTTCCAATGTTTTTGTTCTCCCTCTGAGGATGTTACATCCTTTATAGAGTTTTGAAATGGAAAGAGGAGCCTTGGCATCCGGCAGTGATCTCACCTGAATATTGCCTCACTGGCACAACTGTCTCCTCAGCATCCCATTGGGAGACGTGTTGGTTATATAGGTGTGTCTTTATGTGCACGTCTGAGCACACGCATGTGTGAATGGATGGACTTCATGAATGAAAACTCTTTTCCTGAGCTGCAGACGGTGAGGTCATCTTGTTGAAATGGAGAATCCCCCACCCACTTGCAACACCCTCCCTTACCCACCCATCAATACTGGTTGGTGCCAATCTTAGTGAATCCCATCAGCAGACTTTGTGAATGATGCAAACAGTACTGACAACCTGATTAATGGCAGCACTGCCAAATTTCTGCTTCCCCCAACAGACAGGAAGGAATTGCTCCATATGTTGACACAGGCGGGCATAAGCACAAAAATACAGATACACACCTTTCTTCTTTTATTAGAAACCTCAAAAATGCCATTCTGCTGTTGGCTTCCAGTCAACCTGATGATAAAGTAATGTGAAAATTAGCTTATCTTCTTTTGTTCACATTCCCTCTAGGAATATAGAGTTGAGGGGGTTTTAATGATTGGCCACCTATTTAGCTGTGTGTGAGTGAAAGTGACAATGACTAACACAAGGAGCTCTCGATCAGGATCCACAAATAGGCTCTCAGATATGCCAGAAGCCACCTTCCCCCCTCATTCTCCACTCTACACCACATTCCAACCACACACACATACACACACACACCTCTACTCTACCACCTTCCTCCTAACCGGACTGGGCCAATCTGTGTTCACTTGGCACCAGGCCTCACAAAACATACTGTATACTCAGCAGCACAGGCATGCATATGCAAATGCACACATGACATTCCTCTTGACATTCTTCACTGCAGGAGTCTGTTAATTCCCTCCCACAGATTATGATACAGACAGTGCAGTATTTTACATCAGCTTTTTGGATGGATGCCACCATGCGTTTGTTGTGCAGTCATTTGTTAGAAGAGTGAATTTCATTCTTTTTGTATATGAAAATAATCTACATTCTGGATATATAATCTGATGGGCTACATAAATTAGCTTATTCAAAGCCCATTGTGTGATATTTTTAAAAGCAAATATGACTGCAATCAGAATCATAATACTTTATTAATCCCAGGGGGGAAATTGTATTAACTTTCTTGAAAGCTGTCACTGTGTAGATTGAGGGTTTGTATCTGAAATAAGTGATGCCCTGCTGCATTAATTCTGCGCTGTCTTCTGATGGAATTCCCACAGCAGAAGCAGAAGCTGTGTTGGTGGACATCAGAGGCAGCAGTGTTGATCCTTACAGGCCTGAAAAATCACTGATGAGGGGGCCATCCTGCAACTTCAGGCTAAAATAAATAAATCATGAAGAAAGTTTTAAGAAGATCGAAATAGAAAAAAGCATGCTTCTCTGTTCAGACTGCCTTAAGACACAGTAAGAAGAGGAATTGTAAATGGTGATAACATAAAATAGCAAGTCTGATTAAAGCTGCTGTTTTTTTCCTCTGGAACCCCACAGTTTCTTTTTCATGCGATATTAAAACCAACATGAAACATTCATAAACCACTTTTTGGTAAGGGTTTTTGAATATTCATTTGGGAGCGTAAGCTATGAGATAATGCTCCATCAAATTTTAAAATTAAAATTATAAGCATTAAAAACTACTGTCAAGTCTAATGCAATTAAATATTTAGAAGTACTGCAAAGGCTACCTTTGTCTCTGACACTGGCTGATTGTGATGTTTATAAGATTGTTAATAAGCTCAGTATTTGTTTGCTGTTGCACTTGGTCCCCTTTGATCAACAGCGTTATCAAAGAACTCTTGGTTTCAGTCTCCTTCTTTATTACAAAGTGTATTTCAAGCTCTAAAAAGGGAATATTTCTTATTTTCTTTAGCAAGGCTTTATGTATAGATCCAGACTGAGAATGACTCTAAAGATGAATAAATGAAAACAGAAGCAATCAGTTTCTTCTAACTCAGATTTCACAAGAGGCATCAAACTTGGTCAACACAGTGATCTTTTTGATTATGATTTCATAAAGCATTCATTAGCAAAAGGAGAAAGTGGAAAAGACTTGTGTTTGTGCAAGTTTCTCAGGTCTGTCATAGATTGTCTTTGCACTAGTTAGGATTTCCCCACTGTGTACAAGCAGCACGATGAGGTCATCGTTATGGATTTAAGCCCAGCACGGGCTTAATCTGGGAGATAAGGGCTGGATTTGGATTTAGCACTTAAAAGGGTCATGTAGCTACAGCCATTTAGGCTCTCAGTAAAGACAAAGCTCAGACATAGGATCCCCAGCTAGTTCACTGGTTCACATGGTCCTTTGTGCAGCCAGTTTGAGTCTAGCTAAAGTGAGTCTAGTTGGCTTGCGTGGTTAAGATAAAGTCCACTCATCATTCTTACTTTGAATGTGTAAGCAGTTCTGTTGGTAGCAGAAATGTCTCTTTTCCTTTTACAATCCGAATTCCAGAAAAGTTGGGACGTTGCTTAAATTTGAACAAAACGAAAACTAAAAGACTTTAAGATCACATGAGCTAATATTTTATTCACAGCAGAACATAAATAACATAAAAAATGTTTAAACTGAGAAATATTACAATTTAATGCACAAAATGAGCTCATTTCAAATTTGATGCTTGCTACAGATCTCAAAATAGTTGGGATAGGGGCATGTTTACCGTGGTGTAGCATCTCCTCTTCTTTTCAAAACAGTTTAAAGACGTCTGAGCATCAAGGTTATGAGTTTCTGGAGTTTTGGTGTTGGAATTCGGTCCCATTCTTGCCTGATATAGGTGATATAGCTGCTGAAGAGTTCATGGTCGTCTTTGACATATTTTTCATTTCTCTATAGGTGAAAGATCTGGACTGCAGACAGGCCAGTTCAGCACCCGGACTTTTCTCCGACGAAACCATGCTGTTGTAATAGCTGCAGTATGTGGTTTTGCATTGTCCTGCTGAAATACACAAGGCCTTCCCTGAAATCAACGTCATCTGGAGGGGAGCAAATGTTGCTCTAAAACCTTTATATACCTTTCAGCCTTCATAGTTCCTTCCAAAACATGTAAGCTGCCCGTACTGTATGCACTTATGCACCTCCATACCATCAGAGATGCTGGCTTTTGAACTGAATGCTGATAACACCCTGGAAGGTCTCCCTCTTCTTAAGCCCGGAGGACGTGGCGTCTGTGATTACCACAAGAAAGTCAAATTTGGACGTGTCTGACCATAGAACACTTTCCCACTTTGAAACAGTCCATTTCAAATGAGTCTTGGTCCAGAGGACACGATGGTGCTTCTTTACCATGTTCAAATACGGCTTCCTTTTTGCATGATAGAGCTTTAGTTGGCATCTGCAGATGGCACGGCGGATTGTGTTAACCGACAGTGGTTTCTGGAAATATTCCTGGGCCCATTTATTAATGTCAGTGACACAATCATGCTGATGAGTGATGCAGTGTTGTCTGAGGGCCCGAAGACCATGGCCATCCAATAAAGGTTTTCGGCCTTGTCCCTTATGCACATAAACATCTCCAGTTTCTCTTAATCTTTCGATGATGTTATGCACTATAAATGATGAGAGTTGCAAAGCCTTTGTAATTTGACATTGAGGAATACTGTTTTTGAAGTATTCCACAATCTTTTTACGCACTCTTTCACCAATTGAAGAGCCTCTGCCTATCTTTACTTCTGAAAGACTCTGCATCTCTAAGACATCCCTTTTGTAGCTAATCATGTAACAGACCTGATATCAATTAACTTAATTACTTGCTAGATGTTCTCCCAGCTGCATCTTTT
>VUQH01089659.1:0-12409 GCA_015106775.1 Etroplus canarensis | reverse complement strand
AAATTAATAGAAATATGTATATAAAATATGAATATATATCTATAAACATATTAATCCAATATACAGTGTGATAGAATTAGGACAGCTGCAGTTATATACACAGAATAAGTGAATCAGTGTGAGTATATAGATATGTTAATGTTATATATATATATGTGTGTGTGTGTGTACAGCTGACATTATAGAACAGTGCTGTAAAAATGCCTCTGAAAAAAATATTAGCAGCTTACATCTTTTTGTGCTATAATACATAACTTCTCTTTGCCTAGTGCAAACATTCATGCAGGTGTAACCGTTTAACTTAAAATTATTCATTTAGTTGTTTCGTGACGGTTATTTAAGTTATTTTGGCCAGGATTCACCATTATAATTGTTAAACATTTAGCTACAGCAACATTCCTTTAACCGCATGCCACACAGAACTGTGACAAAGGTGATGTCATGTCATGGTTCAAAGAAAGACAAGAAACTGGAGGCTAGGACATGCAGTTAGAGTTCACAGTAATAAACTGTTCATGGAGACTGCTGCAGGAATGCTGAATAAAAGCAGAATCAGAATCAATCACAATCAGAAACTTTGCTGTCATTGTGCCAAAACGAAATGCAGTCCCATTCAGTGTGAGAGAGCAGAGTCATTCTGGAGCAGTGCTAACTGTTCTACCAAACATTTTTCTACGTGCAAAGGATAAAGAGAAAACTTCAAATAAATAAATAGGCCAGTATAAGAAGTATGGCTGTGTGTAAAAAAGTGTTTGCGTGTGTCTGAAACTTACAGACAAAAGTACACGTATAGACAAGAATATTTACATCCAGTATTTAGACTGCACCATATACATGTATATATTATTTTGATTTCACAGTTGAAAAGAGAAAAAGAGAATTTTTTTTCACAAGGTTCTTGGGGGGGGGGCATGTCCTTCAGCGTTTGTTTATTAGTGCGACAGCTGTGGGACATGTGCTTTTTTTCCAGTCTGCTTGTTCTGGTTTTTATTGTCCTGCACCTCCTACCTGAGGGGAGCAGTTGAAACAGGTGATGTGTTAGGTGGGATGTGTCCTTCAGAATGCTGTGGGGTTTTCCTTAGACAGCAAGACCTTCACAGCTCCTCTAAGGAGAGGAGAGCACAGCTGATGATCTTCTGTGCTGTGTTGATGCTGTCTTTTCGTGAGCAGTGCAGCTGGCGTGCCACACTGGAATGCAGTACGCCAGTACACTTTCCACAGAGCACTTTTAGAAGGACGCGAGCAGCTCTTAGGCTGGGGTGTTGTTCCTGAGGACCCTCAGAAAGTGGAGGCGCTGCTGTGCCTTGTTGATCAGTGCGGCGGTGTTGGTTTTTCAGGTTAGGTCATCGTCTGACTCATCTCCCCCTTTGATGAACCTCACGGTGGAGTTGCAGCCCGGGTGGGTGGAGGTGCAGTCGTGTGTAGAGAGTGTACAGTAGGGGACTCAGCACGCATCCTTGTGGGGAGCCTGTGGTGAGTGAGGAAAAATGGGGACCTACTTTGACTCTCTGCGGGCGGTTGCTGAGGAAGTCCTTAATCCAGAGACAGATGGAATGTGGGAAGCCAAGGTTGGTGAGCTTTGTTACCAGTCTGTTAGGGATGATTGTGTTAAATATCCAGCTATAGTCAATCAAAAGAAGGCTGGCATAGCTGTCTTTCTCTTCCACATGGGTCAGGGTTGTATGGAGGGCTATAGCATCCTCTTTCAATCTATGATTTTTGTATGCAAACTGGTGGGGGTCAAATGTGGGTGGAAGACCTTGAATGATGTGACTTCTGACCAGTTCTTCTAAACAGTTCATAATGACCGGAGTGAGAGCCACTGGCCAGAAGTCGTTTAGGCTGGAGATGGTGGTCTTTTATGGGACAGGGATCATGGTTGAAGCCTCACGGCAGGATAGGACAGTGGCCCGTGCTAGGGAACGAATGAATATTTTTGTAAGGACCCCCGTGAGCTGGTCTGCACAATCCTTCAGGACCCTACCAATGATTCCATCAGGAACTGCTGCTTTTCTGGGGGTTTACTGCCCTCAGTATGCGCCTCACGTCATGCTCCTCCACAGTGAAGATGTGGCTGGTGGGTGTGCTGCTGCTTCTGGTGTTCCGCCAGCACAGAATTGCCATCCAATGTTTTGGACCCCCCACCATACCCGTCTCGAGTTGTTACTGTGAAGGTGGTCTTCGATTTTATTTTTGTAACCCAGCTTGGCCAGTCTGATGCTCCGTTTCAGGCTTGCCCTGGCCGCACTGTACAGTTCCATGTCACGGGACCTGAAGGCAGTGTTTCTGTTCCTTTCTTGTCATCCAGTAATAAATATAAAAGCGATAGTAATTTCTCTCTGAAATTCTACACTAAGGTCACAAGATAACCTCTGGGTAATAGCTGACACTGTTATACTTTAAAGCTTATTTTCTGTCCAGCTGTAACTTTCGTGGTAAGAAACTGTGCTGTAAGTTAGATAAGTTCACAGTAAAATAACAGTGTGATGCTGGCACATACCTGCCAGTACTGAATTTAGTGGGAAAAACAAAGTGCAGTCAGTGTTTGTGCAGGTACAGTCCCCAAAATGTATCGAAACTGTTCACTGAAGACCTTTCTGTGAGAGATCAAAAGACGAATATGAAAAGAGAGATCAGAGGTTATCACTTTTATTTCCTGGTATTTTACATCCGGATATGTTAAACAATATAGAACACGACTTATTTTGTATCAAACCATCCAGTATTGGAACAGAATGTTTTTAATTATATTAAAGTCTAAAAAAAAAAAAAACTTAATATTTGGTCGTCTATCCCTTGCTCACAATAACTCCATCAAACCCACAGACCCCACTAGAGTTCTTGTTTCTTCATTGGTTCTACATTTTCAGGCTTTTAAACACCACAGCATCTTTCAGTTGTTGTCTGTATTGTGGGGTTTCTCCCTTCAGTCCTCTCTTCATGAGGTGAAACATGCTCAGTTGGGATGTTGGCCAGTCCAAAACCTTCCTTTCTTTTTCCTGTTGAAGTCCTTTGTTGAGGTGGCAGTGTGTTTTGGATCATTGTCTTGCTGCATAATAGACTTCTGTGTTCATTCTGCTGCCAGCATCATGAGTTACATCACTGATTAAAAAAATGGCAGAGCCTTTTCTAGAAGCAGCCACGCTAGCCCAAGACACGACACAACCTCCACCATGCTTCACAAGTGAGCTTATATGTTCAGGATAACTAAGAAATTACTACCTCTCTTACATGTATTACTTTGTTTATTTTGTATCTGATTCACCTTGTTTTGTTAATTGTCACATTTTATTAATGTAGGTTTTAGTGGCTTAGTTGTATATTTAGGAATGTATGCAAACAGTATGAGTTTTTGTTTTGTGTTATGTTTGTTCTAAACTACAGTACACAAAACTAAAGAGCACAAAATAATCAGGAAAGGAGTGTTATATATAACAAACACAGGGTGCAGAAAGACACAGACATTTGAATTGGTGAATTCATCAAGGGCCCAACTCTTTTTAAAAAAAAAATTACAATTCCAATGCTAAAACTTTTTTCCATCACTTTGGGAACTGTAATCTGTGGTTGGGTAACAGAAATATCACGGCGACAGACTGAGCAGAACAAACTGAAGGCAGTTTAAATGATTTGCAATATTTGCAGACAAAACTAACCGGCTTTACTCACTATTTTAGATGTAATTCATCACATTTTTAAAATATTTTCTAAGTGTATTGGGCTGTTAGCTGTTGCTTCTTAAATTAAAGAAGTAAATACTCGAGCCTGGTCTTTTTTAGCAGCCTCCTGATTGAAGATGAGTAGGAAATTAAATCTAATTAAAGTTCTTGTTTGCACAGTAATGTGAGGACATCTGTTTGTAAAAGACGTAATGTTTGCTTTAAACACCGCATGAGCTAAGTTAACAGAATAAGTGATGTTTTGATTGCGCTGCAATATGGCATTTATTTACCTTGACATGCTCCATCTAGGTGTTGCTAATTCAGTTCCATCCCATCACATGATGTCTTATTGTTTTGGTCTGTGGCACTGTACAGTGACGTGTTTTGTCCACCTGTTCTCCACTGCTCTGTTTTGTTTCTACCTGCTGCACTGAGATCAGACTTCTCTAAAAGTGTCAAATCATTGCTTAAATGTATAATTTACTGTGCTTTTACTGTGCATGCTTAATTTCACCGGAGGAACCTCAGCACGGTGGAAAGAGTGATGGGCGCTATGAGTAGCTTTGAGTGTTTGTGTTGTACACCAACAGAGAGGAGCCGCTCAGAGAAGCATTTGTCACTGCGGAGGAGCCCGTCGCCCCAGAAAAGCTCCCCCCTGCCGTCGCCCCAGGTGGTCTTCCTCAAGGACATCGTCTGTTACCTTTCCTTGCTGGAGAGGGGGACGCCGGAGGACAAGCTGGAGTGTGAGTGACAGGGATGTGGAGTGGGAACAGCTGTCGTAGGGTGTGTGTGTGTGTGTGTGTGTGTGTGTGTGTGTGTGTGTGTGTGTGGTGAGGCAGACGTTGTATTGTACAGCAGTGCACAGAGAGGACAGCAGTGTGCAGAGGACTCACTGCTGCATGTCTGACTGCAAACTAACTTTCACATGAACACATGCAAAGTTTCTGTACTGGTTTTTGTTTGTGCATGTACTTTTAATACTCATGTTGAACACATAAATCTGTGTACACAATAAGACTTTAGGGGCTTGCAGTTCACGTTTGGTTTAAAGTTAGGATAAGATGTATAGTTATTCTAGTGAATGTGTAGTGTGTAATGTTCGTTTATGTGCAGTGTACACACACACACTACTCACAAAAAGTTCAGGATATTTGGCTTTGGGTGAAATTTATGGAAAATGTAAAAAGTTCACACTACAGTCATATTGTATCATGAAAATAGGTTATTTAAGTAGAAGCATGCAGTGGTGATTTCCTCATCTCAAACAATTATTGAAACAAAAGCCAACAACAGTGGTGTGTATACCACAACAAAACATGTCAGTGCCTCAGTAACGTGTCATGTGACCTTGACCATCAATTCCAGCTTGAATTCTGTGACTCTTCCAGTCTCTCTGTTCAACCTGCTGATGACACTCTGTGACACTCTAAGCTCAGTGGCCACTTCCCTCTGACAACATCCTGTTTGAAGCTTCGCAGTGGCGAGGTGCTGTTGATCAGCTGTTAGGCGTCGTCTTGGTCTCATGATGTCAGAATGTGAACAGCGTGATGAAGAGGACTGTTTAAATACCAACTCTAACTGAAGCTGAACATTTATTGGTCGATTCATGGATCAAACAGCAGTTGTGAATTTTGTTGTTAAGCACCTTGTTAGAGAACAGCAAGTTATGCAAAAGGTACTGAAACACTGAACAGCTGGACATGTGCATTCAAAAGTGTAGAGAAGGTCAAATTAAGGTCATCTGGAAAGGTTAGAGTGCATTTTAGATGCATCCTGAAATTTCACCCGAAAGCCAAATATCCTTAACTTTTTGTGAGTAGTGTAGGTAGATATGTAAAGCTTTCTGGGAGGTCCAAAGTTGTGCGTGTGTGTGTGTGTGTGCGTGTGTGTGTGTGTGTGTGTGCAGATGTAGTATATTGAGTTAAATTGAGTGTCAGGTCAAATCTCCCACACCAGCTGCTTTCCTTTACTTGTTGATCTCTCACAGTAATTCCTCTCTCCTTTCTCCCTCACACTGTATCTCCCAAGCACACAAGCACTCCAGTATTTATTGTCCACATTCCTAGTTTTCGTGTATCTTATCACCGCCATCTCCTGCCTTAGATCCCTGCCAGCCAGTTGGCCGACATCAGGGCGACTTTACGCCTTAGACCAATAAGCGATGGAGAAGACTAGGAAGTGGCCGTTTCAGCCTCTCGCCACTCCCAGTGGCAAGAGACCTGGGAAATCTATCCTGCCTGCCCGCTCTCCTGAGGCGCACATTAAGCCCCTGTCACACCACGACCATTTAACAAGCATATGCCGGCATAGGAAAAAACTGCAAGTACATCAATTACGTTTTAGGGAAGGTTTGCATGTGTTAAGAGCACACATGATTATGCCGGTCTACGAGGTAGTACGGCGAGGTTGCGGGAAAGTTTTGAGCGTGCACAAAACCTCCGACGCTTGCCTGTGTATGGCTCTTACGTCTCACTTACGAGGACCATATTACTTCCACATTACTTCCCACTCTGTGACACCCGTCCCACTCCTGTGTTTCCATGAGCACTTTTGTGTCTTGTTTATTAGAACATAAAGACTATCCCCGATAAGCAATTTCCCCCTGGGATTAATAAAACCTGATCCTGATTCTGATTAATCATGCCTGTTCCTGCGTCTGGGTCACCTGCTCTGCCTGTGTCATGACAATAATAATATTTTAGGTGAGCTTCAGTCTGGTTTTAGAACCATTACTGTTGCTACAGCTGTCACAAATGATATCATGGGTTCTTGTATATGTGTGGATCTAATATTTTTGATTCAGTGGATCATGAAGTGCTGTTGATTAAAAAATGTATGTTCTTTTTGGTCCTAAGCAGTTAACTGGTTCAGAATCACCTTGTTACTCAAACTCAGTATGTTTATGCAAAGGGCAATGAATCTGATTTTCTTTAACAAACTAAAGGTGTCCCACACAGTTCTGTTTTAGGACCCATTTTGTTCTCTATACTTATAAATGACTTGGATAAGTACATTCCAGAGCAAAAAAGACATCTTTATGCTGACAATACTGTCATCTACACACATGCTCTCTCTGTAGTGCAGGCAGTGTAAGACTTCAGACTGCATTTCACTCATTACAAGCAGCTCTGCTGCATTTAAAACTGGTTTTATATGTTCGCAAAAAGTTTATGATCTTCTCTGAAGCTTGCCCACAGAGGGCCAATGTTTTAGCACATTACATTTGGTTACATTTGGTGTCTTTGTGCCTTAAAACAGGGTTTTCCACAACAAAAGCTCTTCTTTCAACAATGTCCCGCTGACGTGGTAAAGTGACACAGTATTCTTCATACAGTTCATCCATGTCAAACTTCCCCTTTATCTGTAGGATCTCAGCTGCATCACAGAGATGGGAGAATGTTGCTTTTCAGTGGCAACCTTGGAACATTTTTCTGGTAGTTACTATCTGAGAAGTCAAACAATCATGTTTCATTGTTTTTGTCCTGGAAAGTGTTGGAGGATTGCACTTGTCTCCATTCCACAGAAGGAATCCACATGTTGTCGCTGGACTTGCTTTGAGGGAAATGTCATATAACTCACAGCGGTCACATCCACTCCCTCAAGCTGCAGCACAACATCATGCAACATCCTCAGCACATTGTTGAAGAAGAAGAGGTAAAAATGTCGAATCATTGAGCTACATGTGTTTTTGTTTTAACAATTTTCCACAGTAACTCTGGGCACTGCTCCTTTCCCAGGGCTGCCCAGATGCCATGTAGCGTCTTGACTGCAGGCCACAGCATTAACCATCTTGCAGGTGCATGTCTCAGGACAACTTGAAGTCCTCTTCTACAAATGCAAACACAGCTTTCAGTCCTTCTGTAAATTTTGAGGAGACTGAAAAGTAACTGAATATTTTGCTTACTATCATCTCAGTCTCTATGTCCAGTGTCTTGCACATTAGTGCACTATGTGGGCCATACAGTCTGTCTTCATGATGCCACTGCTTCCTGCCTTAAGCTTCTGAAAAACAGAATTGTATGTGCTATAATTTACACTTGCTATGTATGCGTGTTTCTTGTGTGACTCTCAAACTGTGCTTCACGTTGTATTCTCCCCCATGGTAAATGGAGCAATAACTCAGGCAAAACAGGCAACCGGTTTTTACCCAGGTACGGATTGTTTCCCGGTCTTTTTTTGTAGTTGCGTCTCATTTTCTTTGTGATAGTTTCCATCATATCCTGTCGAAATATATATAACTTTTGACTGTAAGTGTACACCTAATTTCCCCGTTTGAGCATAGCACCAGCGTGCACGGTGACAGATCAGCCTCCACTTAAACCCACGTGCGCCCCTGGGGGGGCACCCTCCCTGCTTTATTTACAACAGCCTCAATCACCCATTCACTCACCACACACCTCGAAGCACATTTAACTATCACACATATGTTCACACCAATGGATACATCAGAAGCAATTTCTGGTTCATTGTCTTGGAGAAGGACACCTCAACAGGTATACTGGAACAGCCAGGGATTGAACCACCAACCTTCTGGTTAGCGTCCCATTGTGGAAGCTGTGAAAGCTTTTCTGCCTGTCACTGACTATTGTGATACACCGTATATCCATGTTTATGCCTCAGTTTTACAGAGTCTTAATTCAGTGTACCATGCGTCTCTATGTTCTGTTACTAACACAAAGTCTCTGACTCACTGGTGCGTTCCTTATGCTCAGTGGGTTAGCATCACTGACCACTTGCAGCACTGGTATACTTTGATCTATACAGCAATACTAGGTAAATTTCCAGTTTACCTGTGTGCCTTTCTTTCGCTCAGTTCTAATTACCAGCTACACTCCTCCAAATGACAGATCTGAAGAAACAGCATTGTCTTGCTGCCCATTATGGACATGGAATAATTTGCATGAAGACCTAAATTCAAACATGATTTTCTATTGGTAGATTTAAAAGCATTATAAAGTTTTTCTTGAGAGGTCATAGTGTGTTTTTCTTTCTCTTGGGTATTTTTATATTCTATTTCATGTTGTAGAGCTTGCATTTTATATTGTATTTGTTAAATTTTGTTATGTTTTGAGTTTGTATGACTGCTACCTTGGCCAGGTCTCCCTTGTAAAAGAGATTTCATCTCAAGGGAACTTTTTGGTTAAATAAAGGTGAAATAAAATAATACTGCAACAGTTCACAACAACATTCACCTCAAGGCACTTAATATTTTAAGGTAAACTCTCTAAAATATTATAGAGAGAACGCCAATGACTAGATCCACTATGAGTAAGCACTTGTCAACAGTGGGGAGGAAGACCTCTCTTTTAACAGGAAGGGCCCCCTTTAGGAACCAGGGTCAGGAATGGTCAGCCTCTGCAACTGCTTGGGGGTTAAGGGGAAGGAGAGTACGGGCCACTGAAGTGAATTCTTTAAAGGTTTTGTGATCACCCTCTGCAAACTTTACCCAAACTTTCACCACCAGGGGGCAGAATTTTGCCAGAAAGTTTTTATGTATTTGCCCACTCCTGTAGTAAGAAACAAGAATATAACGTATGCTGCCTGAGATCAAGGCACACACCAAACAGCTAATTTAGCAAACATGTTAGGACTGTTCTTTCTGGGAGTTGGTGCTGGTGGTAATAAGGGGCGTCTTTCAGGGACTCCAGTTACTGTTTGTTGTCAAATTCACTATAATACCAGTTCACACTAGTTCCTTTGTTTCTCCATTGCTGTTTCCTCTTCATTAAGGATTTGTAACTTTACTCTACATTTACTTGCTGCACCATCTTGTGGTACAAATTAGCATTCCAAGAAAGTAATTTCAGCTGTAGTTAAACTAGATGGTTTTAGTAAATTTTGATTATCATTTTTCAGCACATGAACTTACAATAAGTACCCTAAAAAGATGTGCATATGCAGATGATATGGTTCTGTTGGCTTCATCAAATGGTGACCTCTAGCTTGCACTGGCAGCCAAGTGTGAAAGAGTCAGGATAAGAGTTAACACCTCCAGGTATGAAGCCATGGTTCTCAGCCAGAAAAGGGTGGAGCTGAGTATGAAAGCAACACTTTTTATTTACAGATTTAAATCTATACCCTAACCTATGGTCATGAGCTCGGAGTAGTGACCAAAAGAATGAGATAATGGATAAAGGCAGCAGCATGATTTTCCTCATGTGTCTGGGCTCAGCCTTAGAGAGAGGGTGTGGAACGCAGTCATTTGGAAGGGGCTCAGAGTAGAGCCGCTACTCCTCTACATCAAAAGGAGCCAACTGAGGTGATTCGGGCATCTGATCAGGATGTCTCCAAGGGGAGGTGTTTCAGGCATGTCCAACTGGGAGGAGGCCCTGAGGTAGAACCAGGACACACTGGAGAGATTATATGTCTCCCAGCTGGCTTGGGAATGCCTTGGAGTCCTCCCAGATGAGCTGGAGGAGGTGGCCAGGGAAAGGGAGGTCTGGGCATCTCTGGTAAGACTGCTGCCCCCACGACCTGGACACGAATTAGTGGCAGAAAATGGTTGGATTTATAGATGAATGGACGGATGCTTTAATATGACACATCCAGTTGTACTTAATACAGCAATAAGCCAATTTAAAGATCACATCTACACTGATCTTAAACCTGCATTTGTTTGCACGACGTTATCTGTGGGTCACAAATATGAAATTGTGACAGATGCACTGTGTGGATTCTACTTTATGCTGTTTGTCCTTGGCAGAGTATTTAATGCTAGCTAGTACTGTTTACAGACATTTTCAACACAAACAATACAACTGAATTAATAGCACCCATCTCTGCTGACAGTTATCAGTAAAGTTACTGTCACCCATGTATAGTTCCAACTTTAAACATTACTGGTCCTGGAGGGGAACTGGGTGGCAAGACGATATCAAATACAAATATAGAAGATGGTTAGAGTACAGAAACCTGCACTGGGTACACTAAACAAAGGTGGAAATGAAGAATCTTTCATGAAACTGTAAAAAAAATATTTGTGGTGGTACATGGTTAAAGGCAGGATGTTTGAAGGAGCGAAGTCTTGCTGTAATTAGTGCTAATAACAATAGATTGGCCTTGATATGCTGTGCCAGAGGCTGAATACAGTAATGAGCTATACCTTTGGTGTAGCTCTGATACTTAAAGAATTTGCTGTTGAGCTTACAGGTCTAACTCAATAATATATTAAAAAAAAATCAAGCTGTTTTCTCTGTATTTTTCATGGCCTTAGTCTTTATTCCTTATTTTGTTGTTTTAATTGTTTTTGTAATGATTTTAATAAGAGTTACAGAAAGCACATAATATTCATAATTACTGGGAGAGGTGCCAAAATGCTATCGCTACAATATTTTTGTGTGAGGTGCTCTGTGGGCTGTTTTTCACCAACTTTGCTGTCAGCTTTGCAGTAACTCTTAAACAGGCTACAAAAAATGATCTTGTGTGTCCTCATTAGGACAGAGTTGTGCAGTTATTTGGGGATATTAATAGGTTAGTGTCATATTATTACAACAGATGCTGCAGAGTAAAACAAAAGTATATAATAGGAAAAGAGTATTGGGCCACCTCCACATTCCACCTACAGGAGCTTTCGTGACCTCCCATTCTAAATCCAGAGGCATTAACATGAAGCTGGTCCCCCTTTGCAGCTAGAACAACTTGAACTCTTCTGGGAAGGCTTTCTATAAGATGCTGGAGTGTGTCTGTGGGAATTTTTGCCCATTCATCCAGAAGAGAATTTGTGAGGTCAGAAATGGATGTTGGATGAGAGGGCCCAGCTCACAATCTCTGCTCTAGCTCATCCCAAAAGTGTTATTGTGTTATTCTGCAGTTACTGAGGTCAGGGCTCTGTGTGGGCCAGTCAAGTTCTTCCACACCACAATTATCTGACCATGTCTTTATGAACCTTTTGTGCACTGATGCACAGGCATTCTGGAACAGAAAAGGACCTTCTCTAAAATGTTCCCACAAAGTTGGAAGCATAGAATTGTCCAAAATATCTTGGTAAGCTAAAGCATTAAGATGTCCCTTCACTGGAACTAAGGGACCCAGACCAACCGCAGAACAACAACCCCAGAACAGCATTATCCCTCCTCCAACAAAACTTTACTTTTGGTACAATGCAGTCAGGCAACCCAGCCACAGGGGCCCACAAGCCTAGCGCCGGTCCCAAGCCCGGGTAAATGGGGAGGGTTGCGTCAGGAAGGGTATCGGGCGTAAAATCTTCGTCAAATCAAATATGCAGACTCTAAGGAAGAATAAGGGTGATGTGCAGAGATGCTGTAACTACAGAGGGATCAAGTTGATGAGCCATACCATGAAGCTACAGGAAAGGGTTGTTGAAGCCAGACTAAGAAGAGAGGTGACCATCAGCGAGCAGCAGTATGGCTTCATGCTGAGAAAGAGTACAACAGATGCAATGTTTGCTTTGAGAGAGTTGATGGAGAAGTATAGAGAAGGTCAGAAGGAGTTGCACTGTGTCTTTGTGGATCTTGAGAAAGCATATGATAGGGTGAGAATCCCTCTTTCTCTTCTAACTATCATCCAACTTGTGGGGCATATGCACTAACAACATTCAGCATCACACCTTCAGTTTCCAGCTTCAAAGTCATCATTCTGTCTGACACTCTCTTCACCTCCAGAACACTCTTCACATACTCTTCTTTCAAGCTGACCCCTACTCCATTTCTCTTCCTACCTACACCATAGTAGAAGAGTTTGAATCCACCTCCGATGTTCCTAGCCTTGCTTCCCCTCCACCTGCTTTC
>VUQH01089652.1:0-22520 GCA_015106775.1 Etroplus canarensis | reverse complement strand
CGGGGTAAATAAAAAGATCTGCATCTAACAGTCACGAACTCCGCTACCAATGAGCAGTAGTTAGACACAAGCACAGAGTTCTTACACCATTCCGTGTTGATGTAAACACACAAGCCACCACCACGAACCGCACAGGGCTGCATTTCTATCGGCACGAAACACAGTTAGCCCGGCTAGCCGAATGGCGGTGTCCGGAATACTGTCACTAAGCCAAGTCTCCGTAAAAACAAAGACACAGCAGTCTCTGTACTCACGCCGTGAAGTTCGCTGGAGTTGGATGTAGTCCAACTTATTGTCCAGTGAGCAAACGTTGGCCAAGATGATGGAGGGTAGTGCCGGTGGGCTAGGGTTTGTTTTTAGCCTAGCACGGACACCCGCCCGCTTCCCGTGCTTCCGCTTTCTCGAGCACCGCTTGCGGTGTCGCCTCTCCCGGCCACCGACATCAGGTGACACCAAGGACTGAAGGCTTGTTTCATGAAGCAAGCCCAGGTCGCGGAGCTTGTGGAGTACATTGTCCTGCAAGTTATTGACTGCATGGTTTCTTAGCTGAAGTAAGGTCTGACGGTTGTAAACATGGACACTGCTGTCTTTGATGTCCATGCACTTGAGAGTCGGGCAAGACAAGGATAATAATACCAATATTAAGGTATAATTACAAGGATATAGCACCATTTTTGGCTCTTGGAGTGGCTGCTGTGTACTGCTGCCGCGCCGCCATCTTTGTAGATGATAACCTATACCAGCAGTGGCGCAAATGTAGAGACCTCATGGAACATCTTGCATTCAGTTTCCTATAACAGCACCATTAAAGATTTTGGCAAAAGGGAAAATAAAAGTACAGACTGGTTTGAAACAAATCTTGCAATGATGGAACCTGCAATTGCTACAAAGAGTGCTGCTCACATACGCTACAAAAACAAATTCAAGCTCAGAGAACCTGGCCACCCTGCATAAAGCCAGATCTGTAGTTCAGGCAACAGTTCATAGACGTACCAATGACTACTGGCTTCAACTCTGTTCAGACACACAAAAGGCCTCAGACATAGGACCATGTTTAGCCATGCTCAAAGATATAAAGAAAGCAATAGGGCCTTCAGTAAAGAAACCAGCAGCCCTGAAATCTAAGGTAGGTGAGATCATTACTGATTGCAAAGGACAAAAGAAGCTGTGGAAAGAACACTACCTGGAATTGTATACCATGGAGAATACAGTCTTACATGAAGCAATCAATCAAATACCTAATCTTCCAACCATGATTAAACTTGATGAGCTACTAACTTAAAAAGAACCTGAGAAAGCCTTTGACGTCTTGTCAAATGAAAAAGCTCCTGGCCGTGATTGCATTCCTGCAGACATCGCCAAGGCTGGCAAGTCAGCCCTACTCCCTTATTTTCTCGGCCTCCTTCACCTTTGTTAGATGGAAGGCAAAGTCCCCCAGGATGTGAGAGATGCCAGGTTTGTTACCCTATATAAGAACAAGGGAGATCGGGGTGATTGTAATATTTACCTCAACACATCTCTGGCCAGACTTCAAGCCTTAGCAGAATGGGTATACCCAGAATATTGGTGCAGATTCAGGTCAGATCTACCGATAGACTGTTGACATGATGTTCTCAGTCAGACAGCTACAGGAAAAATATTGTGAAGAGAGGAGATGCATGTTCCTCACCTTTGTGGACTTGACCAAGGCCTTCAATCTTGTCAGCAGAAGTGGTCTATTTAAGATCCTAGACAAGATATGATGTCCTCCCAAGCTATTGAGCCTAATCATCTCCTACCACAGCAATATGCAATATGCAGGGTACCATCAGTTTTGAAAGGGAGACCTCTGACCCCTTTGCAATTTTTAAAGACGTCAAACAGGGTTGTGTTTTCACATTCTTTGGTGTCTTTTCCTCTGTGCTCCTGTCCTATGCTGTTTAGTTGTGCCCCAAAGGCGTGTACCCACAAACTGGCGGCCAACTATTCAGTCTTGCATGTCTGAGCTCAAAGACCAAGGTCATCATTTTTGGTGACACCATGCTGTAGGCTGTAAACAGCTTCCAGTATCTGGGATCCAGCATCTCCAGCAGTGTGTCTCTTGATGCCAAGATCAATTCCAGGATTAGGTAGACAGCCACCATGATGGGTAAGCTGAGCAGGAGAGTCTGGCTCAATGAGAACCTGACCCTCGACACCAAACTAAAGGCTTACCAGGCCTGTGTGCTCAGCAACCTACTATATGGAAGTAAAGCATGGGCAACTTATGCCAGACAGGAAAGAAACCTGAATTCCTTCCATTCTATATCTTATGGTGTGCCTAAGACAGATTCTGGGTGTATCCCGGCAAGGCAGAGTTCCGAACACTCAGTTCCTGTAGTTGTCCCAACAACTCCTCAAGTGGCTTGGACATATCCGCAGAATGGAAGATGGGCATATCCTGAAGGACCTTCTGTATGGCCAGTTTGCATCCGGATCCCACACCTCCACTTCAGAGATGTCTGCAAGAAAGATCTCATATGAAACTGACATTGATTCATGGGATACTGCTGCTGATGACCACCCAAAATGCACAGCTTGTTACCCAGCAAAATCTGTCCTCATAATCATCTTACTATTGTCCACTGTGCAATAGAGATTGTCAGTCTAGAATAGGCCTGCAAAATCATCAAAGATGATGCTCCTCATATCAGGATTGGCCACTAAACCACTATGAGCACATTCCATTGTGTTTCAAGACAGAAGGAGGCATTTTTCATGGAAGAAATAGGGAGAAATAGGAATAAATGATGTGTTTTGTGTCTGGTTGCTAGTAACAAAGTGCCTAAAGATACTAGTTAAAACGAGTTCTTTGTTAAGCTCTCTGTTATGTGTAGACACAACATTGGTTTATCCCTTGTGTTAGGTGCTTCTTTCAGTGTTGCCAACTCCTCAGTAAGGAAATTAGCTATTGGTTGTCCCAAAAGTGACTAGAAATTGTATTATGACATCATTGCCTAATTTGCATAATTGGCCATTTTCATGTAATTATAAAGGACGATGAATAAGGAGAGAGGAATAAAGTTGTGGGAAAGACTAAAAGTGAGTCAATAATACGCTGAATATGTATAGAATTACAAATGAACTTTTTTATGATGATTCTTATTTATTTATTTATTTATTTTAAATTTTTCCACTGAATTAGGCCAAAACTTCTCAAAATAACTCAATAACTTTTATGTTTTGTGTAGACAGACATTACATAAATAAAGTGATTTATTTAGTGTGACAGTGAAGAAACATTTACATTTACATCCTGCTTTGTAAGCCAGGGCTGGATCAGTGGCGGCTTTGCGCACGCTCAATTGATTTGCAGTCCAGACACGGAGTGGTGTGGTTCTCCTCTCTCCTCTGACTGCAGCTACTGTGCGAGGCTACTGGGAGACTCACCGCCTGCGAGTGCTTTGGGATGGGAAAGGGCTCATGGCAGTACCCGCTGCTCGATGAGGACAGTAACTGCAAAATATTACATGCTTTCACGTCAGTCTCCAAAACACCAGAAAAGTCTCCAGTAACACTAGAAAAAGATTTGTTGCTAGTTGCTTTTGACCAAAAAAAGTCACCAAGAGGCTTTGGAAAACTGCCGGATTTAGTGAGAAAGTCGCCAAGCTGGAAACACTGGCTACTTTTTATGTTTGAGTGATTTATATGTTAGTGTTATGTGGCTTAACAAAATTAAAAAACATTTACCTTTCAGCTGCTCACTTGTATTCTCCACAGCAAATTAATCCGCTTTTGTAATTTGGCAGAGGTTTTACGCCAGATGCCCTTCCTGGTGAGAGAGGCTTGAATCCCCACCTGGGATCGAGCCAGGGATCTTTTGCTTGTAAGGCAAATGCACAAACCACTACACTACCGGGGACACTGTTATACTGTTTAACAAAAAAACAAAACAATAATAAATCCACTGAAAAAGGTCAGTTACAAGGATTGGGCTGAAAATAAGTTAAAATGCAGCCAATGTCCAAAGAAAAACTTTGAAAGATCTCCGGAAAGCCAGGAGGGCTATTGCTACTTTAAAACTACTATAAAAGACTATTTAAAAAAAATTATAAGAAAGTCTGGCTCATTGGAAGCAAAATATAAACAAATTAGGGGTGGCACAAGACTTTTGCACAACACTGTATAGAACCTAGAAAAGAATTTTTGCTAAATCTGGCGACCTGTCTAGGGTGCACCCCACCTTTCGCCCCATGACAGCTGGGATAGGGTCCAGCACCCCCCCACATCCCTTAATTGGATAAATGGAAGACAATGAATGAATGAATGAATGTTTCTGATCATAACTGGATGAAAGTGTGAAGTGCTAAAATCTTTGCTAGCTGAGTTAGTATGTTGCATCCATAGTGTATGGGTACAATACCCAAACATAGATAACTGCCAATTAGCATTTAAAGCTAAATAAAAATTTAAAAATAAGTTGTACCTACAAATACTCAAACAACTTGCCATGTTATTTGTTAAATGATTGAAATGGGAAATTCTACAAAAGGCACTAACAACATAGCTCAGGTAATTCCAATAAATCAGTAGGAGCTATAACTGCATGTGCAGGTTCTGCCAATGAGTCAAAGTGATTGATCCCTAAATTTAAGACCTAATAAAGTGAAAGTATGTATATTTTACATGAATTCACCCTTCATTAAAAGGAGAAATGCTCTATAGAGACTAAAACTTGTGCACCAGGCCACAAACATGCTTATTCTGTAGTAAAGTTGAACATGTTAATATCTTTTTATTTCATTTTGCCCTCATTTCATTCATTCATTTTCTTCCACTTATCCAATTCAGGGTTGTTGTCATGACCTGTGTTCTGTGGTGGTTTTTGTGTTCGAGGCCTTTTGTATTCTCTGTGCCCCCCTGTCTGTTCCTCACCTTCTTGTTTTACTTTGAAGCCCATTCTGTCTGGTGCCCTTGCTTCTGTTCACTTCCTGTCCTTAATTGTCTGCAGCTGTGCACCACCCCTCCCTGGGTCTAGTCCCTTGTTAATCCACACGTATTTATTCCCTCGTCTTTGTCTTCCCGGTGTCGCGTCGTCGTCTTAGCCTCCTGTTGTTGTGAGTGTATTTCCTCTTCCGCTGTGTTCAGCCAGCACCTTTCCTAGAACTCTGTTGTTTCTTTGCTGGACTAAATAAAACCAGTTTTATGCACTTCAGTCTGCCTTCGAGTCCTGCATTTGGGTCCGCACCTGCACACTCACACAGCTGTTCCATGACAGGGATGAACTTATCCTTAGCAGCAGAGGTGACTCTTGGTCATCCTTTCCCAGGGCGTTCCTCATTTGAGCCAGTTTCGTTGTAGCGCTTGATGGTTTTTGCAACTGCACTTGGGGACGCATTCAAAGTTTTTGCAAATTTCCGGACTGACTGACCGTCATTTCTTAAAGTAATGATGGACTGTTTTTTCTCTTTACTAAGCTGATTGATTCTTGCCATAATATGAATTCTAACAGTTGTCAAATAGGGCTGTCAGCTGTGTACCAACCTGACTTCTGCACAACACAACTGATGACCCTAACCCCATTAAGGCAAGAAATTCCACAAATGAACCCTGACAAGGCACACCTGTGAAGTGAAGTGAAGTGTATTTATCCATATACTACAGTATATTAGTGTGTCTAATGGTTGTTGAGATACATCTAGTATGTTAGTTTTACACAGCTTTAGGGTGGGGTGCTTGTAACGTTTTCACTTCCAGCTAACACTGCTGGCTAGCCCTAGGGTGAAAGGGAGAGCAGAGTGCGTAAATCTTTCCCTGCCAGTAGATAGCCTCTCTATCAACAAGCCACATGCAGTGCCTCCTCGTGGCAACACATGGTAACTGGGTACCTTACAGCCCAGGCTAAACTGCAGGGGACTCGGTGGAGATCTGGCCCCCAGACATGTGGCATGCGGGCCCATCGGTGCATGGACGCAACCTGATGCACATGACTAAGGTCCCCAACTATGGGCAAATGGTCCTGTTGCCCAGCGGGTAACTTAGAAATGAGGACAAAGCTGGAGTAGATCCCAAAGGCAGACACATCAGACTGTTCAGGCAACTCCTGCAACCAACCTGGTACTAACTGTATTGGCTGACGCCACTCCATTGGACCATACCAGTAAGGTCAGGACAGAAGCTCTGGAAAATGGGCAACCCAGCATTTTCTTTTCTTTACCCAGGCCCATTACTTGGAGAGGACACTTCAAGCTTGGATGAGGACACAAAATGGGAAAGGACAGGTACCGGTTGTAAGTTCTAATTTGTGTATGGTAGGAGTAGCAGAGGTAACGTCCGATGGTGGGAGAGACCTTTATACCTCACTGGACAGCTGCCGCCCACCAAAGCTGGGCAGCCCCCAGTCAATAAGGTGCTATCCCACCGCAGCAAGCCTGCTCCAGTGAGTGCTTGGAGCTAAAGGGTCATCCCCTGACAAGCTGGCCGTAAAACCTAGACACCCAACCTCACAAAATGTAAGGTGAAGAGAGCAACTCTATGAGTTGCTACTTGGAATGCATGAACCATACAATCTGGCTTGACGATTGATCCCTTAAACAGTTTGTTCAAAACAACTCTCATCAACAAAGAACTAGCAAAGCTGGGTGTCAACATTGCTGCACTTCAAGAAACAAGACTTGCAGATACACTGGGAGAAGAGAACTATACCTCAAGATAGGTATCTATCAAAAGCACTATCTGCGAGACTGCTCTCAAAGTGTATAGCAAAAAGAAGAAGGTTGCCGATTGGTACCAGGTCATCTGGCCAGAAATGATCAAAGTGGAATAAGCTAAACGCTCTGCTTTGCTCAAATACAAACAGATCTACAAGAAGTAACCTAGACAATCTTATGAAAGCTAGAATAACTGAACAGCATACAGTCCGCCAGTGTGCCAACAGATAGATAGATAGATAGATAGATAGATAGATAGATAGATAGATACTTTATTAATCCCACATGAAATTTCAGATACAGCTATGCAATGATATACAAACATGTACAGTTGTCAGAAACATCAAAGAGATGTTTGAAGGACTGAAGAGAGCTATTGGCCCTATTGAGATAAAAACAGCCCCACTGAAAGCAAAAAATGGAGAGATCACTGATAAAAACAAACAAATGGCAAGCTGGGTAGATCACTATCTGGAAGTCTACGGAGCAGAAAATGTTGTGTCAGAGGCTATTTTAAATGTTATTCGCAACTTTAGCATTCTAACTGAATTGGACACAGAGCCTACTATAGATGAGCTGCAAAGAGTTGTGAGCTGTGTAGCCAGTGTGAAGGCAGCTGGCAGTAATGGAATCCCACCAGAGGTAATAAAAATGGTGGTCAGATCCTTCTCCAGCAGCTACATGGTCTACTGAGGCAAAGCTGGTCTGAACGCTCAGTCCTCCAAGAGATGCGCAACTCCAATATTATCAAGCTGTATAAGAACAAAAGTGACAGATCAGACTGCAAAAACTACGGAGGGATATCTCTTCTGGTGGTTGTGTTTGCATGCTTTGCCTTTGAGCATCTACAGAGCACTGCCACCTGTGTTTATCCTGAGATAAACAGGATAAACACACCCTTCTCAGCTTGATACAGTCCTTCTATGAAAACACACGTTGTGTTATTAATTATGGTGGTAACTCATCAGAGCCCTTCCAGACTAGTGGTGGTGTGAAGCAAGGATGTGTGCTGGCACCTACCCTATTTGCAATATTCTTCTCAGTTATGCTGAGTTATGCCTTCCATGACTCCTGTGAAGGTGACTTACTACACAGCAGATCCAGTGGAAAAATGTAAAATCTCTCAAGACTTTGAGCTAAGTCTAAAGTACAACATGTGCTAACCCGTGAGCTTCTCTTTGCTGATGATGCCATCTGAGTTGCTCGCTCAGCAGAGGAGCTAGAAAGATTACTGGACTGTTTCTCACATGCCTGCAAGGAATTTGGCCTTACCATTAGTACAAAGAAGACCAAAGTGTTGGGTCAGGGTCTCCAGGAACTCCCTGTGTTACTGATTGATGTAAACCTCCTTGATGTTGTTGACTCCTTTATTTATCTGGGCTCCACTATCACCAGAAATATGTCACTAGAGGAAGAAATTAGTAACGGAATTGCAAAGGCGGCAGCTATAATGTCCAGACTCCGAAAGGGAGCTTGGGGTAATAAGAAGATTATATCAGGTCTGTGTCCTGAGCACCGTGCTATGCAGTAGTGAAGCATGGACAACTTATGCCCACCAGGAATCCAGATTTAACTCCTTTCACATCTGCTGCGTGAGGCATATTCTGGGAGTCACATGGAGGGAAAAGTCTCAAACACCAACATTCTAATGCAACCTAAACTCCCTAGCATTCAAAAACTGGATTGGCCATGTCAGATGCATGGAAGATATCCATATTCCAAAGGTCACAATGTATGGCGAGCTGGCCAATGGTTCAAGACCAAGAGGATGCCATCACTCAGGAACAGAGATGTGTACAAGAGAGACATGAAAGCTCAACAGATCAACATAGACAACTGAGAACAGAACAGCATGGAAAATGTCTGTGAGGAAGGGAGCTGCAGAAAGAGAAACCACTAGGGCTGCAATAGCACAGCAAAAAACTCCTGAGGAAGGCTGCTGTTCACAGCTTACAGCCCACTGTCTTTGTGTGTGAGAGATGTGGGTGTGATTGCCATTGCCTGAACACTCAAAGCACTTTTTTACTACAAGCCTCGTTCACCCATTCACACACACATTCATACAGCACTTTATTCTATGTAAAACTGCAGAAATGTAGAAATGCTACATTTCTGGATTTTTAATGTTCATATATTGTGCACCTATTTACACAAATAATATTTCATAAAGTTGTGAACCAGTTTCTACAGTTACTCCTGAAAGATCCAACCTCCCTGGGATATCCTTTTTATGCCCAGAGTGATCAAGACTCTCTTTTGTTGGCAAGCTGCTGAACTCTTTGAGTCATTTACAAATGTAAGAACACAATGACCCTGGAAACCTAACCAGTGTCAAAATTTTACTCACTTTCAGAAACTAGTTGTCTTATTAATAATTCGGTGTCATTTAAACCCAAACATGTTGCTAAATAAAGAGACAGCAGTCCACAGAAAAGGGCATTCATGTTTTGTGGGATTAGAAATCTAATGTGCTTCTTCTTTACATGTTTGACTACCTTAACAATACATTTGGGATGCTGGCTTGATAACTCCTTTAAGGATGAAGACTTCAATTAGAGAGTAGGTCACAGAGTTCAGTCTCAAATCAACTTTAATGCTTCTTAGTAAAGCAAATACAGGTCATTTACAAAGGTATTTATAAGGGTGCTGTGAATGTGTGTGGTTCTAAAGCAAGAGCAAAAGGAAATACAACTATTAATCTTCAGTGTTAGATATAAATCAATAGCATTAATATTGATCAATCAAATAAAATAGCCTGGTCAAATTATATCTAACTGTTCCAGGTTAAACATGTAATAAAACAGTGACTTATGGGTCACTATCACTGGAAACACATAATAACTGAGCGTTGTCCAGACCCTGTCATGTTACTAGCCTGTTTCTGCTACCAGTTTGTTGTTCCACCACTAGTTATATGTTCTACCAGGTGGTTTTTCTTTAGTATTATGCGTTTTACAGTCATTTGTTGCCAGTTTTTCAGTGTTCTGCGAACATGAAAAGTTAAAAAGCAATTTTTCATAAACAATAACATTTCAAAGTTTCACCATGCTATATGTTTTCTTTGTCCAATTTTTCATTGAGTTTACGTTTGTTAATCAATCGTGTACATTTTCTGCAACATAAGAACTTTTTTGGAAATGCATCAGTTAAATGAATGATCTTGAGTTGTTATTTTGTAAAAGTGGTCATTACATTGATTCTTGTACAGCACTGTTCAAAAGTCTTGAGCCACCCTTCATAACTTTGTGTTTTGTTTCCAGGAAGCCAGACTTTCTTGTCATTTTTTTAAGTGGTCTTGAGCAATAGTTCTCCAGGCTTTCTGAAGATCTTTCAAAGGTTTTCTTTGGACATTGGCTGCTTTGACACTCATTTGCAGTCCAGTCCTCGTACCATACCATTGTCAGAGGAATGTTGGTTTGTTAAACCACTTAACACCAAAGTATGAATCATTCTAGCATAAAAATGCACCTAACACAAAGGATGAACCAGAGTCGTGTCTACACATAACAGACAACTTAGCAGAGAACCAATTTAAAATTCTATCTTTAGCTACTTTCTTGCAGCCTTTTGCAGAAACAAATCATTTGTTTCCATTTCTTTAGTTGAATCTATGAAGAATGCAAAGGATGACACGGATTGACAAACATAAAATAACACTTTTGTACCCACAAGGTGATTCTTAACTAGCAGTTAGCCCAAAACTTAGCATGGTGTGCTATGTGTCCATAAAAAATCAAGAAAACTGGACAAGTGGAAGACAAAAAGGATGTGGCAGGCATAAAAAATCATCTGCAGCAGATGAACATTATCTGGAAGTCATGTACATAAGAAAGAAGAAAATTAAGCAAAAACCTGACACAAGACCTGAGAGGTGAATCTGGCCCTTCAGTAGTGATCCACTATTCCCTAAAGCCTCATTAGAAATGGTTTTGGTGGAAGGGTGGCTGTCAAGAAGCCATTCTTAAAATAGGGAGATTGGGAGAAATGGCTAAAACCCTTGTTGCACCTTGAGATTTAACAAGCATATGCCTACGTATGAAAAAATCTGCAAACATGCTGGTGTACGTTGATTAAGTTATTGATAAGTTTTGTATAAGTTAAGAGCAAGGTGAAGTACACCGGTATACGTCGTAGTACGGCAAGATTGCTGGAAAATTTTGAGCATGCAACAAATTTCCTACGTTTGCCAGCATATGGCTCATACCTGGCATCCCCGGACCATATGTTGCTGGTGCTTTATGCATACGGTGAGTTATGTTACTCATATGTCAAAATACTTAGACTTAGTCTGTCTAGCATATCCAAAATGTATTAATAATCCATGACTAACGTGTTTTAATCTATAAGTAACATATATCAAACTTACCTCCAATGCATATTGACATTTGATGTTTTCTGGTCATACTGAACATGTTTCTAACACACAGCTGCCGAATAATTGCATATGTGCTGCATTTTAGGGGAGTGGTATAAAAGGGCTTCAAGTTGTGAATGTCAGCAATATGCTAGCAGTCGTTGGTATTATGTTCTATATATGTTAGCAATACATCATGTATACGTCCATATAACATCATTGTTCTGTGTATGCCAGCATTTTAGAGGCATTTGGATGCATTGCATATGCTTGTTAAATCGTCATGGTGTGACAGGGCCCTAAGGTATGCCAAATTATAAAAGAACTGGGCTGAAGATCAGTTGCAACAGCTTTTGTGGAGCAATGAATCCAAATTTGAAATTTTTGGTTCAAATCATCGTCAACATATATACAGAGGAGGTAATAAGAGAGGTACAACAGTGAGTGCCTACAGCCATCTGTAAAACATGGTGGAGGCTCTGTCATGGTTTGGGGCTGCATTTTAGCCAGTGGTGTCGGAGATCTTGTCTAAAATTGATGGAATTATGAAAACAGAAAAGTACCATCAGATTTTGATTCACCATGCAGTACCATCTGGAAAGCGTCTGGTTGTCAACAGCTTCATTTTTCAGCTTGACCTCAAACACACTGCCAATGAAATAAAACCCCACCTGTACCTACCCTACCTTATGGATTACCCTCCCCAGAGTCCAGACTTCAACACTACTGAAGCAGTGTGGGATCATCTTGACAGAGAATGAAACAAAAGGCAGCAAATTTCCAAAGAAAAAATTTGGAATGTTCTTCAAGAAGCCTGGAGAAGTATTACTAATTACTACTTTGAGAAATTACAAGAAAGGTTCCGTAAGAAAGTTCAGGCTGTTTTGGTAAATAAAGGTGGTCATACCAAATATTGACTTTTAAGCTCCTTAGAATGGCAAAAACTCAATTTTTGCCTTACATACTTTAGTTCCATTTATGTTTGACATTTTAACATATTTTTGCCCCTATTTCCCATTTTCCTAGCAAAATATAAAGAAATGAAGGGTGGCTTGAGAATTTGGCACACTACTTTAGGCCAAACATTTTTTGTTTTTTGTTACACCCAAGTGGGTTTTATCTGGATAGGCTTCTAGCTGTGTCACATGCGCACTGACTGAAGTGAGTGCGCATGTTTCAGACTGAAACTAAAGCTGAATAGTACATTTTGAAGAAATAACTGTCGTTAACTCTATTTTAGAGTGAGCTTTCATTTTAAGGCTCAAACTAAGCAAATTCTCAGAGGTTCCTGAAGAATTAAACTTTTTTTTGGGTTGGCAAGCTGCTGCTGAACTCTTTGAGTCATTTATAAATGTAAGAACACAATGAACTTGGAAACCTAACCAGTGTCAAAATTTTACTCGCTTTCAGAAACTAGTTGTCTTATTAATAATTCGAAGTCATTCAAGCCCAAACATGTTGTTAAATAAAGAGACAGTAGTCCACAGAAAAGGAAATTCATGTTTTGTAGAACTAGAACTCCAATGTGCTTCTTTACATGTTTTACTACCTTAACCCATAAGAACCTAGACCCATTTTTTCTTACAGGAAAATTTTGGGGGATATATAACAGACCAAGAGGCCCACACAGCTGTAAAAAATATAAAGTGTTTGTTACATGCATGTCATAACAACTTATTGTACTAATTTCTCCTCTCATAATCATAATACATTAACCAAAATACTCTGTCATGTTCTCCAGTGCACTCCTCCTGGGTATCTCACTCAAGTGTACCTCTGCTGGTCATGATCTTTTTTGGCACTTTATTAAAACTGTTTTAAACAATCTAAGTGTGAAGTCTAGGCTATAACAAAGGATGGATAGTATTTCTACATTTGGGTCAACAGTCGCTCGGAAAACCTCAGCATCACGCAGGAATGCGCTTCAAGTAGTTAATAAGCCCTCCACACCAGCCCGACCCCCTGGGGCGGAGGTCATATGCCGTACCTTACAATAGGCTGTTACTTTGTAACCACTTGGGTTCAAGTACAAAAGTCTTCCCACGTAGCTCCAAACATAATTTTTACGGCAGCTTTCAACATGATCATCGATGAGGAACCTGCGCAATCAAAGCGAGAGGTGAGTCACAGTCGCTCCTCGTTTCGGATCCACCTGCTGAATACAGTTCGTTTTGGAGAGTCCTAACGTGCTTACAGCCGTACTAATAACGACAGAAAGAGAAAGCAGGGACCAACCAATCAGTAGCGAATATCGGATCACACCGTTAGTCTGATGAGCTGATCGCAGCTTCTTAAATTAAATACATGATATTGTGATTTTGTACATATGTGGGCTGTTTAGGTCGCAAACAACCGCAATAAAAATGTGTGTTCTCTATGTTAATAGAGTTTTAGGTTTTTGTCAAAATAAGTGTGCTGTCCACACACCGAGTGTATTTTATAAGTGGGGCTGCAAAGCGATTATGTGTGACCGTGTGAGGGATTGCAGAGAAATGATGAGTGCTGCACGAAACGATTAGAAGTTATTTTTACTTTTTTAATGAAATTATCTCCATACTTACTGAATGATGACAACCAAGAGCCGAAGCCAAGAAGAGATATGTCACAAGAAATAAAGCCTGGTCTAAAGATTTACACACCAATTTCTAACAAAGTAGTCTTTGTGGAGAACTTGAGTTAGAACTAGTACTTTGTTGAACCTTAAATAACTATAATAATAATAATAATAATAATAATAATAATAATAATAATAATATAATTATAAATAAATGTTCATATTTTAAATTTTGCATAAAGCACGAGTTTTTGGTTGGCAGGTTGTAAGAAAAAAATCCGTTTAGCATACTGTATATTTATATATATTACTACTGCATTTTGACATTATATTTATACAGAATGTTTTCAGTGATAAATGACCATCAACAACTTAATGTTAAAATTTTAGGCTGATGAATAAATAATTGCTCATGTGTCAAAGTTATTGAAAAAACATTCTCAGCATTCCTCATGTGAGTGAGACTGGAGTCTTTATTATGGAAAAGTCACCAGCCAGAAAAGATTTGTAGCACCATGACCTCCGTGCAGAGATTAAAAGACACAGCCCAATTAATTCCTCATACTGTTGCAGTTATTCACAAAACTTAACAACAGGGGGAGTCAGCACATTGCATGTTTACTGATATTAGATTACAGACATGTATTTTATGACATAACTTTTGATTTATTTTTTCTGATATCTGGATGGAGTAGTGTGTACTGCCTGTAGACATGTATTACACCTTTATAGCATAAGACCAGAATTTATACAATTCTGGAGAAAAAAAGGAGTCAAAACACATTAAAATAGGTGCATATTTATTAATATGACTTGCTACCAGTTAATTTCTTCAACTTTTCCTCGTAGTGGCCTTCAGAAAGCTCCAACACTGTTATCTTTATGTTTGCTGGGAAACAGATTAAAGTTATTTTTGTTGTAGGTCATCTGGGTTTGGATGTAGATATACTTTCCTTCTTGCATATTGAAATAATTAAACTGAGCTGAATCCAGTATTTGGATGCAGTTACAATGCCATGAAATCCAGATAAACATGGAATAATTTCGCCAGTTCCCCACACCCTAAGGACATTTTTTGACAACAGATCAATTGTATTATCCCCAGTATAAACTCATCCCCCATCTACTTTAAGTTTCCTGTTGAGAGCAAGCGCTTGCAAGAAAGACACTCTGTACTGGCCAATCCTGCTCTCCACCAAGGAATATAGGACTCTGAGCAAAATATCAATGACAAAATGTCAAAAGGATATGATAATGAATATCAGCCTCTTCTAAATGAAAAAACCAAAGATACAAAGCAGCCAAAGGTATGTAGATTGTAAGGAATTAAGAGTTTTAAAAAGAAACAAGTGGGTCTGTCAGTATAGTGGGCTGGAGCTTTCTGTCCAAGATGATATCAAAATGTTTTTTTGTGAGTCTGTGTTTTTCTGTTTGCAGCTTCCAAACAAAACACTTCTACTGGCTGTGTGTGCTGCTGGCATTGGAGGAACCTTTCAGTATGGATATAATGTATCAATCATCAATTCACCCACAATGGTAATAATTCTGCTGCCTTTTTCCTGCACTGAAAAGTATGAGAATATTGATAGCTGTATTGCGTGTGTATTACTGGGGTGTCACAACACACATACACATTGGAGAGTCTCATGTCAGCTTTGGGAAATAAAGTGTTACACATTGTTTTTCTGCTCCTGATTTTTAGCCAGAGGCCTGTGCATGAGCAGCCTCTGCATCAAACAGATGATACCTGATATAATCTTTTCCAACATGAATGGTATTTTGTCTCAGTAATAACAAGTTTAGAAATGTTAACCAGTGGAAAAAAAGTTGAAACTATAACAATTGTGTTTGTACAAGCTTTATATTCATGCTACTAAAACACCTCACTGTTTATATGTTAAATTTTCTTTTTCTTTTTTTTTATCTCCAGCATGTACAAGAGTTCATCAACCAAACTTGGAGAGAGCGTTACCAAACTGACATATCAAAAGATGGTCTTACCCTTCTATGGTCCACTATTGTGTCTATATTCACATTAGGAGGGTTTATAGGTGCATCGATTGGTGGGACATTGTCTGTGAAGCTGGGAAGGTATGGAACAAAAAAAAAAGTATTGTTAAACTATCTTATGGTTTTATATTTCAAAGATTTGTCAACAGTGGGTTTCATTTTTCTTCCAGAAAAGGGACACTGCTGACCAATAACATATTTGCATTACTGGCTGCCCTGCTGATGGGTCTAAGTCGCTCTACAGGTTTATTTGAATTACTCATCACTGGACGTCTGATCTCTGGATTAAATGCAGGTAAATACAGGAACATTTAACTGCTTAATTCTTGAAATTTAGAGAAACACTGGTCTATGCATCAGATATGAGATTAATATTGACTTTGAACACCACATGACAAACTTCTGTCAGAACCAAGAAAAACCCAGATGTAGAGCACAGACATCTGTGCTCTACATCTGGGATCTACAAACTACTGCCATCATGGGCTCTACATGATGGCAGTAGTTTAATAAATAATTTGTTAGACAGATAAGGCAGTGTTTAAGCAGTCTGTCTATGTGGCTGGCTGAGTAGGCTGGGGCTACCAAGCTGTATGGAGAGGTCAAGTGGAGAACCAGAGCCAGAAGACCAAGAATAGTTAATGGGTCTGATTTCAAAAGGTCCTTGGAAGAAGGAGAGGTTCACGGGCAGGGGTCGAGGAGGTCAAAAATTTAGTGTTGATCTGTGATGATGTTGAGAACTGGTATGTAAACTTGTAAAACTGAGAGGTTAATAGGATGATTACCATGCACAACCCTGTGGCACACAAGAGACCACTCCTTAACTCAGACAAAGGGAATGAGTTAGAGTATATAAGGGAGGGAGGCTATAGTTTGTTTTTTTCTTTTTCTTAACTGAGGACTAAAGCTGGGCTGCCTGGGTCTGCCTCCAAATTCAAGAGATTCAAGAAGAATCAAGATCCATAACAATCCATAACCTAAAGGAGGAGTGCATGTGAGCCTGTACAGATGGAACTGCTGGTTCTTGTTCCTGAGTTAGGAAGAGAGATGGTTCATGGCCAAGTGAACATAGAAAAGGGGATATACCTGAGCAGGAGTTGGAGAGTGTCTTGTGAGCATATTCAACCCATGGAAGAATGTCACTCCAAAAGGAGGGGATGGCAGATGTTAAACAGCAGCGTGCTGCTTCCATCTACTGATTGATTGGCACACAGTCTGTACAATGGGTCTGCCGACTAACAGAAAGTCCCAATGGTAATGGTAAATGTGTGGTACCATGGGGAAATCTGGTGGCTCTGGCTGGGATTCAAACTTGGGATCCACAGGGGTTGAGGCAGACTGGAAAAAGTTAGTATGACATGGGGTGTTCCAAGAAACTGATTTCCCTCTAGTCCAGTCATTGTGTGGATTATGGACCTTTAGCCAGGTGATTCCCAAAACCAGTGGGTTGTGTGGAAAGTCAGTGATGTGAAACTGCATCTTTACACGGTGATTACCAGATAACTGGCCCATTCGAATTTCTAGCATTATCTGGAGAATGGAGCACTATAGTTTCAGCATTTAACTGAAGTGTCTTCTGGTGATTTATAAAGCTCTCATCAGCCCTGAACGCTATTTTTGGGACTGTGTTGGGCCTTCAGAGAGCACAGTCACAGCTTTTCAGTCTGCCGTCTATATGTTGTAGCTATTTTTTGTCACCAGCATGCAGTATCACAATCAACTGGTCGGTAGGCTACTACTGCTTGCTATTGTTGGTCCTTCAGCCATTCTGAAAAGAAGTTTTTCTGTTTTGTTTTGTTTTTTGGTTGTTGTTTTTTTTTTTTTTTTTTTTTTTTTTTTTTTTTTTTTTTTTTTTGGAGCCATGAACATTTTGGAATGTCTTACTACCAGGAATTTTGTAGTTGATAGTCGTATCAGTAGAATTACATGATTTGATACCACAGGGAGAAAAGAGTATTTCATGTGCTTAAACATAAATCCCTTTATTTAAAAACATTTTAAAAAATGACAAAAGAAGGTATTTCTGAAAAGAAAAGCGGCAACAGTAAAGAGCAGAATGTAGTACAGTGTGATTTATTTGCTAGTAGTACAATGTATAAAGTTATCTGTATTACATTAGCTTAAGCATTTATATAACGTTAGCCACTGCAAACATTTTAGCCTGTGGAACATGGATCATTTCACAACTGTGATGCCAGCTGTCTCAATTGATCACATGTACTTCAGGATAACTTAAGAAAGTTAATACTTTAGATGTAGTTGATATGAATTGAAGACGTGAATTCCTTGAACAGGCCTGGATGCCCTCTGGGTGGTCTCTTTTAAAGCAGAAGTATTTTCTTTCTTTTTCTGAAAAGCACAACAGCATCATTTGCATATCTGACAGACTGGCAATCTGTCCAGGATGTACCCCACCTTTTGCCCTATGACAGCTGGGATAGGCTCCAGCGCCCACCACGACCCTGAATTGGATAAGCGACAGAAAATGAATGAATCAGTCGATCATCACCCCTTGGTCATTCACCTTCAATGCAAAGTACAGGGTGTTTCAAAAAGATGGACCAATTTGAAATGACAGTACTCTGCGTCCATGAACCGGCCGTGAATGAAATGTTTACCATGTGAAAGGGTGGGGCATAGAGTTTTAAAAGGGCCACAACTAACCATTTGTAGCTTTGTGTAATTGTCGCATGTTGCAGTCAAGAAATATACCGCATTGACATTGGGTCCATCTTTTTGAAACACAATGTACTTTGGTACCCAACTCTTACTGCCTTTCTTATCAAGTTATGCGCTTGTGGGCATTCCTCTTCTTCAGCATTTAATAATAGACTAGAACACTTACAGATGTATGCTGCCCCCTGTGAGTTCTTGAAGAGTTGCAGCCTCGGAACATACGCTGTATAGTACTTAAAACAAACTACTGTCTTTTTTTATCAAAATTTTGATATCAGAAGTCTCGGTTTTTGTAATATCCCTATAAATATCAACATTTGGAGGACAACCTGCAATTCAAAGATAACAGCTGACACCAGCAATCTTGGTTATAGCATGAAGCATTCATAAAACTGTACAGATGCAACATACAGTCATGGATATCTGCTAATTAGTGCTTAAGAATAGACTTTTAATACAGTAGAATTTCAGTCACTAAAACGAGATTCACAAACCTCTTCTTCAGTGTTTACCAAGTTGCAGGACATATTGTCTGTTAATTCTATTTTAAAAAAGCTCCAAAAGGCACAAACGATATAAACACAGCTGAGGGTTCTTGTTCAGTGACTTGAGTTAGTGTAGGTGAGGCACAGCTATCATTCAAAGCAGCCACATCCAACTTTAAATAAAAAACCAAATCAGCGACTTGAAAGACTAGCCGATGCATTCCGAGACTGATGTTGCGATATTTTGGAGATACTTTATCTGAGCTTCAGGAGCGGGACCACACCCCAAACACTCTACTTCTGGTGGCACGTCTGTAAAGCCTGCTTGTAGTGATGGGAATTTCGGTTCTTTCAGCTCAGCTCACCAAGACAAACTGTCTCACTGTCTGGTGAGACATCTCACTCATGCTGTCTCTGAGAACGAAGGTTACGCAAGTAACCGTGAAGTTTTTATTGTTTACCAACTTGACTATAAAACCAGCCAATGAATGCTCCAACTTGTTTGTTGAAATACTCTGCTACACAAGGCAGATAGAAACACCTGTAAAAACATCAGACATTTAAAATTAACTGCTTTTGACATTTTCGGTTTTTATTTAAACACACACCTCTAACAAAAGAGTAGGCCTTTCTTTTATTAATAACATTTTTAAAAACAACTGATTCCTAACTTTGCAGAGAAAAAGTACTGAAAAAAGGCAGATCAAATACAGGACTCAAGTGAATGTGCTTTGTTACTAAAACTAAAATTACCCGTATGCAGAAAAAATAATGATAACATAAAGTATTATATTGCAATGTGTAGAAAACGTGCATCCGACACTTTTAGGTGTTGCCCTCTGCCCTGCTTGGTGGTATGATCCTTGTCTATCCTCATGTGATTGATTTCACAGCATACATGTGATATGTGGTTAGTGAATGCATTTAACACTTGTAGCTGGAGATTGTTATATCATTCTGCCTCATATTACTTTCAAAGTAACAACTGTTGTTGTTGGGGGGCCGGCTCTCGTCTGCGAGAGCCAGCTGCCATCGTTCGCTTCAAAGAGCTGGCTCTTTGTACCGGCTCGTGCGCGACCGACACATCACTACCTGCTTGCGTTACACATCTGTATATTCATTCATTTCCATGCCCCACCCGTCCTCCCCCTTTTTCTCTGTTTTCCAAGCCCTCTCAAAGGTACAGTACCATCGGATCTGGCAGGCCCTGGAGCCGCCGTCAGTCCTCCACAAAACCTTTCCCAAAGCACCATCGATCTTGTTGCACAAGGTGAAAAATTAGGTGATGACGAGAGAGATGAGGATTCATCCTCTGGGGACCATGACTACATTCTAGTACTAGTTTTTCCGTACTGGTCAAAAATGGTTAAAGAGCTTCCTGACCAAGGAACCACTTTGCTGAAAAGTGCCAACAGCACTGCCTAAAAACCTCCTGATAACGCATGTCTCTTGTTAGAAAAACACATTCAAAGAGTTCAAACTCTTTATTGAGACTACAGAAAAATACATTTCTTACATAAAGATCAAACTTCCTGTGACAACATGCATATTGTTGCATTTTCTTAGCAGTTGCCAAGGTAGCTTCATTTCACTGGACGGTCGGATGGATGGATGGACGGACATCTCCTTGTGTTTATTACCCAGTCCAGCTGCCATGACAACAGCTGCCAAGACAACCAGCCGCCTTTACCTCTGGCTGGTAATGGGAGGAAACAGAGTGACCACAGAGAGCGTCCTGCACTCCTCTGCTTCACTTGTTTTTCTCTCCAAACTCTCCTTTCTTCTTAATCCTTTGTTGTCGTTTGTTCCCCTCTTTCCATTTTTAATCTGTGACCTCTAAAGTGCAGGGCACTTTACCTTTCAGGGAAGCAGCTTTCATGTCAGTTCCCTCAGCTGTGGGTCAGTAATAACCTCTGCACTAATAACACTGTATGGTAAAAAGAGACCACCAACACCGTGTATCTCAAATCGAACTGTCAAAACGTGATTGAAGTGCAGAATTTCAGTATAGCAGTAACTGTAGAGGAGTTAAAGCCAGTTTTATTTATAGTCTCCCATTTTTAGAGGCTTCTAAGTAAGTGGACAAACAAACATAATGTTAAATATGATAATTATGTTTAATACTTGGAAGTCGAGAACCCATACACATCACCAAATGCTGTGTTTCCTCCCTTGAGATTCTCTGCCAGGCCTTCACTGTAGCCCCCCTGCGGTTGCTGCTTGTCTGTGGGTCTCTCTGCCTTCGGTTTTGTCTTCAGTAACTGAAAAGCTGCTCTGCTGGGTTGAGATCAGGTGACTGACTTGGTCATTGAAGAATATCCAATTTCTTTGCCTCGAGAAACTCTTGGGCTGTTTTGGCAGTATGTTTTACGTCATTATCCATTTGCTCTGTGAAGCTCTGTCCAATCAGTTTTGCAGCATTTGGCTGAATCTGAGCAGAGAGCTCAGCCCTGCACACTTAACAATTCAGCTATTTCTATCAGCAGCCACATCAAGAGTAAATATTAGTGACCTGGTTCTAATGGCAGCCTTGTTTTAAACACTGTCTTTATGTTTATGAAGCCATTGCTTGATTGCAAACTTTGACAATAATGTATCTACCTCCTCAAGAGTGTTCTTGATTTGGCTAGATGTTGTGAAGGATTTTTTTCTTAACCATGGAAAGAATTCTGCGATCATCCACTCAAGCTATCTTATTTGGAAATGGGGACCATGTATAAAATGGCTGCAATTCCTAAACGGTTAACGCAATTCTTTCATCAAACCCCTGAGCTGAAAGTCAGCACTTCAGTCATATCTTGGTAAAGATAAAGTCCATTGGACTTCTACACCTGAGCCTACAAGGCTCATCGGGCTGGAGCTTATCCATGGTTTCTGTAGCGTGAAGCAGCTTGGGAGTTGGACAACGCCTGGATGGGACACTGGTCGTCCATTCCCAGTATTTTACTGGTATCCATTTTTTTACTGCTGGATGGACAGAGGCACACTTGAGGTTAGAACCTTGCCTGAGGGTCTTGGCACAGGATAACTTGGCAATGGGATGACCGGGATTCAAACTTGCAACCTCTTGTTCATGAGCCTGGCATCTTAACCATTACACTACATTTACAGAGGCAAAATTACAAAAACTGTGTCATCACCGAAATACTTAAGTACCTAGCTAAAATTGTCTGTACATAGCCAATTTTGCTAGCATTAGCTGGTTCTGAAGTTATGGAAGCTTGTTTCTGCCACTAAAAAAAAAAAAAAAAAATGCACTCCACAACTTGAAATTTCCAGTTATTTTCTCAAAATTTTGACTCATTAACTCGAAATTTCGAGAAAATAACTGGAAATTTCAACTTGAAATTTTGAGTTATTTTCTCGAAATTTCAAGTTAGCTCTGCCAATCAGGAACCTATGTGAATGACGTCATTTCCTTGTCACCCGGAAGTAGATGGCGCAGTCGTCTACATGACCCCAAATCCACACCTTCTCCATCGAGTAAACGGAGCAGAAGACGAACAGTTTCTCTGTCAGTCACAATGCCATTCATCCAACACTTCTGGTGCATCCAGCGATACCCATAAGACTGTCCTGAGGTTTCCAGTTGTGCTTCTATAAAAGCTGCCACCTCTCCCACCTCTGTTTTGTTCTTTCTGCACCAAAGTCTGTTGTTGTGTAAAATCATTTCGAGAGTACGTTTGCTGATAGTAATGCCATGTGATTTAGCTAGTAACGCAAGGATTTCATCATTAGTAAAACCACGCTGAAAATACTCAGCAATTTGCACA
>VUQH01089646.1:0-19857 GCA_015106775.1 Etroplus canarensis | reverse complement strand
TTGGGGGTTTGGGGTGGGGGGGGGGGGTGTGTGTGTGGTGGGGGGTGTGGGGGGGGGGGGGCAGGTGCTTGGATCTAGTGGGGAGCCTCTGAATAAAACATAAACTCGGCTCTCAGCGCAGAAGTCAACCAGCATCCACAAGTAACCCTCTGTCTCAGGTTAGCTTCAGTGTCTCTGAGGCTCAGCTAACATGTCAAGCCTCAAGATCTTTTCACATTCAGGGACCTGTTTTTTCTTTTTTTATTATTTAAAAAGGTCTGCTGAGAGATACATGCACTTTGTGTATTAGAACTTAAAGCTGGTAGGCTAGTGTGTCAAAGTTGAAGCATTTTGTGGTAACACAGCACAGCCAGAAAAATGCAATTACAATACTAAAGAGTAGATCCAACTGTGGCCAAGCATAGCCCCGTGCTATGAAGCAAGTTCAACATACCCAGGATATCTTTCCATTATCTGGCTTCACCTAACCCAACACTGGTGATCTGGATAAGCAGTCACGCAAAAGGTAATTATCAACTTGATAAGTCAAATCAGGGTTTATCATTCCAGCTACCAGAGTGTTCACATAAAAGGGGTGGCGGTGGAAGCATCTGTCCAATCACAAACACAGAAGCTACTGGCAGCAGAGTGGCTGCTTTTTACAAAGAAAGGTAAAACTAAGATATCAAACAAATTAAGAGGGTGAACACGGAATACAGACTGAAATCAACACAATTCAAAAATATACATGCATATCACAGAAAAAAAACAGCAGTATGAGTGTCTGTTACAGATAATGTGCAGTACAGTAGTCAAGTATTTAATGTGCTGTATGAATGTGTGCACTATAAGCACTAAAAAGATTGACTATATAAATAAAGTTTAACCCACTAGACGCCAATAAGGAAAGTCGGTAAAAATGTTGACTATAAGTTAACGGAGTATCACAGCTCTGTCATTAAGACACAGGAGAATCCGACAAACTGATTTTTATTCTATTAAATTAATGTTCAGATGTGTACGAGAGTTTTAGTTTATTATTTCAGATGCATCTCTGGTGCTGTTTAATGATCTGAGAGTATATAAATAAAATATTTAGGCTTACAGAAGAGCACAATTGCTGAAAATATTTTTGCAGGAACAGCAATAAAATCAATTAAATTACGTCTAAGAATATGTACTTATTACTGATGCTCAATGAGTTTTGGTGCCATTAAGAAAACTTTTGACCCTCCAAATATTGGTGCAGAGGTTGGAGTCTGCTTTGAGGGATTTTCTAAAATTGGTGATACCATTTTCCAGGCAGTGATTTTGTATCTGTTGATCTCTAATCTAGAACTTAATCTGCTCCAGAGCAGGTTAGGTCTGCAGCATAATTTACCCTGGCAATATATCCCAGTAATAGGCAAACCATCTTCGTAGCAGAGTTAACTATGAAGTTACCTGGATAGGCACAAATCCTACTTCAGATCTCTTTATTTAGGCTTCATCTGATCAATTACAAGCTGTACAAAATCACACCATCAGGCAAAACGTACACAGAGCCCTGTGAAAATAAACACCATTGCCTTGAAAGTCAGAAATGTCAGAACGGTGTACTACAAAGTGAGATTAATGGCTTATCGAGCCAAGCTTAGCTTGAAGCCAGAGTTTTGTATGGCACAAAGCTGGCTCTCTTTTAGGTTATATTCAGAGTTTCGGTTTAAAAGTGTCTACAAGTGCCACATTTTCAATACTTTTTTTAATTGAAGTATACTTATAGTGTGATACAGATTCTCTGCCGAATGAATAAATTATTTATAAGCAACCATACCAACAACAGCAAATGAAGCCTAGTCGTAAAGTTCCAGCAGCACTCAATGTTTGTGTTGAATTGTCACAGGAATTTTATATATTCAGTGATGCAGAAAATGTATAATATTTTTACGTTTAGTTCTAATCTACTGCCAAGTCTGTTTTACACTTCTGGGACTGCAGCTACTAAAATACAGATGGGCTATTTTTCATCAAGAATAATCAACTGATAAAATTAAATGTTATTTGGACCTGTCAACAAACAAATGATTTCCACATTCCTCCACTGGGCTGTGAGACAGAGTCAGACCCTATAGTAGCTGATAATGTTTAAACTGGTTAATAGTTTCAGAGCTCTGATATGCAGGTATCACATTAGAAATAAGTATTGAGAGTGCACAGAGTGGTCAATTCATGAATTTGTAAATGATTCATGAAAGATAATTATCTCAAAAAGGCCACCCTTTCGCCTATCACTTGTATTTCTGATTTGGTTGGTTTTGGGGCGGCAGTGGCTCAGTCCACTGGGACTTGGAACCAGAGAGTCACCGAGGGGATGGCGGTTCAAGACTCGCCCAGAGCACCTGGAAAAAAGCCGGAACATAGAAAAAAACATTGCCATATATATGGAGGATGGACTGGAAGCTGGAGAGGTGACAGTTCACCCCGAGCACTGCTGAGGTGCCCTTGAGCAAGGCACCGAACCCCCACATTGCGAGCTGCCGTTCTCACTCTGCCGCCTCTCCGTGCATGTCCACAGAGTTCTGTTTGAGCATGTATGTGAAATTCAAAAGATGCATGTGTGTTCAGGACTGCATGTAGCTGCAATATTAACAGAGTGGAGGATATGAAATTTCCCCATTGAGGGGACTATTAAAGGATGTCTTTCTTTGTGAGGTAGAGAGAAATGCCACATTAAATAACCTTTGACGTGATCGCAAAGAAAAAGCAATTCAGTGTGTGGAGATATTTTGGCTGGTTAAAGTCCGATAGAAGGAGAAAAGCTGCATTGAAAACTGTGTGAAAAGCATGTTCCCGCAAAGATGGTAATAATACTGATCTGTTTTAACGTCTGAAGCAGGGTCATCTTTCAGAGCACAATGCAAGACTTTACAGTCCCAGACCCAAACAGGTGCTGCTGGTCCTCCTGAAACAACGACAGACCACAGGGTCCACTTTCTCCAGCTTCATGCCTGACAGCAAAAACACACACAGTGATACCGCAAATACAACAGCCTACTTTAAAAAAAAAATAAAAAAAAATACAGTGCCAGTAAGCATGGTGGTAAATTTGGGATTTAAGTGGCTGGTTAAAGTAATTAACCCTCGTTAACAGTTATCGCAGATGGCTATACACAGAGTGCAGAGAGACAAATCTGAACTATATCTGACCCACTGCACTGACCAAGGCTGGAATCTGACAAGCAAACATCTTTAAATTGCAGACTTACCTAATCACTAAACAGGTAAAGTCATAACTTTAGCACTGACAGAAACACTTTGATCCTGGGGACTGAATTTATAGTGAGAATATATACTGAATGTTTTTGACGGTTTCTTTGTAGGTTTTCATAGATTTAAATCGTTTGAAATGGTTGGAAAACAAAGGAAAGGACACAACAGACAGGCAGATTATTTACATTTTATATTATTACCTACTTTATTTACTTAACACTGACCAAAGAATTCACTTTATTTTTTCCTTGAAAGCTTTAGAATTTTAATTTTAGATTTCAGAGTTTTAGAATTAAGTTTTTATTTTAGCTGGAAATGACCAACAACTTTAATGTTTTCCTGTAAATCCTAAAAGCTTCTCACTACTCAGAATTAAGATTTTAGCTAAGTATAAATACCGTAGTTTTTACAGTACATGTGTCATGATCAGCTTCTGATGAAATTTACCTTGTGATATCTTCACATCTTACTTAGGAGGAAAAAGGAAATGTTAAGCTTGACAGAAGTGATTTGATTTATACTGAAATGTATATTGATAGACATATGAAAAATATATTATTGCGATAAGAATTTTTCTCATATCACCCAGTTCTAAGTAAAAGCCTCTGGATGCATGTTGTGAAAGCTCATCTGTGCTCAAGATACTCACCAACAGGCTTTTGTGTTTCAAGGCTCTTTCCTTTGTATGTATCAAACAGGTTGAGAGACGCATACTTGGTTTTGCCTTCCTTCCCCTTTGCAGTTTGCCCAGAGCGCTCTGACATTGCGCTGTCCGCTCATTGAGTATGGTGAGCCCTGAGACTGTGGGAGATAGAAAAAGGGCAAAGAGAACAATTTCACATTAGGGCTGTGCAATATAACCACATATATTGGATGATGAAATAAGAACATGTATTGTTGCATATTCTGCACCATCTTTTATTGTGCCTGTAGTGTAGTGGTTTACACATTTACCATTCCTAGTTCAATTCTTGGTGGGGACACAAGCCCCTCTTACCATGGAGGGTTGCTTCAGGACGGGCATCTGGCATAAAACTTCTGCCAATTTACCAATGCGGATTAATCTGCTATGGCGACTAAGGCTGCAACTAATGATTATTTTGGTAGCCGACTAACCTGTCAGTTATTTTTTTCAATTAGTCAACGATTATTTCAATCACTCCTTTCATCTGTGCTTCCTGTGGGTGCACCTCCCATTCCAGGCTCCAGTGCGTGTTTTTCCTCATCTGCTCAAGTCTGCCCACCTGTTAGTATCACCCTGATGTCTCTGTCTTAACTTAATAATAATATATATAATATATATCCTTATCATGATATGAGATGGCTTATATGGTGATATGAGATTTTGGTCATATCACCCAGCCCTATTACAAGTACATATTTTATTACAGGTATATACACAAACTAAATCAAAGTGCTGACTGCACAAGCAATTTAAATTGTTTAGTATATTTTAATTTTTGAAACAAGTGATTCAACTACAGTGACAGTTCTGTAGGCTGCATTTGGTATAACAAATCACTTTTAGAATAGCTTATGTAGTGTTGAACCTACTAAAAAGGCAGCTTTGTGAAACTCACGGCTAAAAGATATACTGAAACACAATGACACACAATACAGCATAGTTGTGCAGGGGGAAAATGGTCATAAAAAGCAGCATCTTTTTTGTACATCAGAATAAAATAATTTTATCACTTCAAATCTGAAAACTTAACTGAAAGCTTTTAGACATTTGTATAGTCTAGTCAGTAAGTGTTTTGATAAAGCTGATGCTGAACCAACATGAATTTTTTAAAGTTGACAACATATGTAGGCATGTACCAATCCAGGTTTACAATCAATATTAGTGAGAAACGGTGTCTTTGGGATAAATACAGTCACTTCAATTCTGTTATTCTGCATCTAATACTTCAGTATTATTACAAGTTTTTAACATAACCACAAACTGAGAGCTGACTGAAAAGTTTTCTCTACTGGCTTCTCACTCTCACTGTCATTACATTTAGTGCAATTTGAGTAATATTATTTCACTTGCATGCCCATTGTCAGCTCTACTCCACATGTGGGTATGTGAGGTCAGTGACTGAGAAGAGAAAAAAGTGTGATCGTAAATGATAACAGTACGCAATAAAGACTAAAATTTGTAATTCATGGTATGGTGTTTGTGTCAACTTGCGCAGGTATTTTGAAGAAGTGAAGAATTTTTGGCATACAGCCTACGCAGACACGCATGCATGCAATCCTCCAAAAAAATTTTTTCAGGAATGATGATGCGTGTAGGTAGAATGCTAGTTGCAGAATGGGCTTGACCAGGTAAAGGAGTGCAGGTTAGAGTGAAGAGGAAGAAGTGTGAATTAAAACCTCAAAAATCAAAAAAGCAACATAAAAAGCAAAGCCAGTGGCTGCAGTCACTGGGCAGTTTTTGTTGTTTTTAAACACTCAGTTTCACTTCAATGCAATAAATAAATAAATACACACACACACACACAGACGTTGTGACTTTTTGTTCGGCATGTTTTTGACACACTGCCCTCAGTGACAGTACACAGCTACAACATGCCTTCAAAGGTCTACAAAGCAGCTCTGTATAGAATTATAGTTACAGCTTTCTCATCTGCGAGTATGTGATGGTCCGTTCGCGCCCTTGTGACATAAAAGGCTCCATACACATGCCATTTCTGTGACCACAAGGCCTTGTCCATAGATACACTACAATCAGAGAGTACAATAGATGAACAGTTTCGGGGTCTGAAAAGGGAAGTCAATGCACAAGTGCCCTAAATCTGCATTACTTGTAAAAGACACCAGGGGGTGACACCTCTGGCCCCCAAAAAGATTTACAGCTCTATTGAAGTCTATGGGAAAACAGTCCTCTGACTTGCCCTATGTAACCACTTTCCTGATAAGTTGTTCATCTCAGGTTATACTAAATAAAATATACGTGAAGTAGGTTTTATAAATTTCGGTCATACTATGGTTCACAGAAGATTATCTGGGGTATGCTCACTGGCTAAAAACTTGGGATTGACAAGTCATTTACTGCTAAGCATGCACTTTTACAGTCAGGCCCGCCACACTCTTGTCATATCTGTCACATCAGTGATGGCAAAAGCGCTCATCTCGAGACTTAAAAAGGGGACTTTTGGTGACGTCACACTAGTTACATCCATCTTTAATACTCTCTCTGATTACAATGCACCAACTACACAACATCCTTCAGACAGACTTCAAGCAGGCTTGAATAAAGTAGAACATAAGTAACTGCTTGTCTATGATATCTGCAGCCATCCATGCGTGCAATTCAGTATGATCCCTGTCTAACTATAAAATAAGCAAATAAATTAGATAAGCTGAGTATTTTAATTTCATTTCTAACAAATACGATTTACTAAATGTATATTCTTGGATGTATTTGTTACATTTTATATTATAAAAAGGAAAATGATGTTTATGCGGAGCCTGATGTTTCTTACATGCGTTAAAAAAAAGAAGATTCACAGCCTCTTCCTCAGAGGTAAAAAACACAGCTAATTTACTGAACACAGGTATAGGGTCAGTATTGGGTATCAGCAGATGCCTGAAGCCAAGGAATCAATATGGTATTGTATCCATAAATATTTGGAACCATTTATCACTATATGATAGTACAGAAAGAGTGTAATATGTTGCAGATGTACAGTGCTCATCATGGGAATTGTACAAAAAAGGAGAAAGCAGAACCACCGTTTCTATGGCAACACATTATAAATGATATTCTTCATGCCTTGCCTTGAGACAGAGGGTTTGGCTCCATGGCAACTGCCAGGCCTTTAGCCTGAACTCATTTTACTGCACATCAATAAAACACATAGTGCTGACATCTGTCCAATTCACAGCATTTTGGCCGCATCCATTAGGTTAAACTGCTGCCACCACCCCACCTTACTCCCATTAGGCACAATTACTGAGAACACAAGTCTCTACAATTGTTAAAAACGGTGTTACATTAGTCATTTCATTCACTTGGTTTGAAAGGAAGAGGGAAATTAACATGAGCCATACAATCTTAATGGTCGATGATCATTTTATTATATAATACACATCTATCTCGTTCTGGAGTACTAACTCAAGAACTAAATAGACTATATGGACAAATTTATTGGGCCACCTACACAGCTACCTCCAAGAGCACAGGCACTCATATGGAGTTGGTCCCTCATGTGCAGCTATCACAGCTTCCACTCTTCTGGACAGGCTTCCTACGAGATTTTGGAGTGTGTCTCTGAGAATGTTTGCCCAATAATCCAGAAGACCATTTCTGAGGACATACACATGATGCTGGATGAGAAGGCCTGACTTGCAATCTCCAGTTTAGTTCATCCCAAAAGGTTTCTGATGGGAGTGAGGCCAAAGCTCTCTGTGGGCCAGTCAAGATCTTCAACACCAATCTCATCCATGCCTTTATACACCCTGCTTTGTGGACTGGAGCACAGTTATGGTGGAACAGAAAAAGGGCTTCCCCAAACTGTTCCCTCCAATTTGGGAGCATAGAATTGTCCAAAATATCAAGGTATGAAAAATCATTAAGATTTCCCTTAAATGGAACTATGGGCCAAACCAGGAAAAATGGCCCCATAGCATTAACCCTTCGTCACCAAACTTTGCAGTTGGCACAACACAGTCAGGCAGGTGCCATCTGTCAAACTCAGACTTGTCCATCAGAATGCCAGATAGAGCAGCGTGCGTCATCATTCAACATAACATGTTTCCACTGCTCTAGAGTCCAGTGGTAGTGCCCATAATACCACTCCATCCAATGCTTGGCATTGTGCTTGGTGATGTAAGGCTTGCATACAGCTACTCAACCATGGAAATCCATGCCATGAAGCTCCTGGCGCAGTTTTTGTGCTAATGTTAATGCCAGAGGATTGGAACTCTGCAGTTATTGAGTCTGCAGAGCACAGGAAAATTCTACACACTATGCACCTCAGCACTCGGTGACCCTATTCTGTAATCTTATATCAACTGCTACTTTGTGGCTGAGTTACTATGGTTCCTAAATGCTTCAACTTTGCAATAATACCACTTACAGTTGATGGTGGAATACTTAGGAAGGACGAAATTTCACTAACTAACTTGTTGCAATGGTGATGTCCTATTACAGTACCACAATGGAATTCATTGAGGGTTTCAGAATGACCTATTCTTTCAAAAATATTTGTAAAGGCAGATTACATGGCTATGTTCTTGATTTTATACTAATGTGGCAATAGCACTGACTGAAAAACCTAAACTGAATGATTAAGAGGTGTGGCCCAACACTTGTCGATACCTTGCAAATGAAAGGTGAAAGATTAAATGATTACCGACAGACTTCAGTATAGCCTCAATGTTTGCCTGCATAACACAAACACCATTAACAGACCACATTCAAAACATATGCTTAAAAAGTCAAATATGAGCTAGCTGACAGTCCACATAGAAGCAAAATGCACGATGCCGGCCTTTATACACATCCCTGCAGAAAATAAACACTAAATAAAAAGGCTTCAAACAGCGACTACCAAGCAGCAGCAGCAGCCCTGCAGTGAGCCTCACCAAACAGATGAGATTAGAAAATTAGGTCGCGGGATGGCTGGTCAGCTGCATGTTGTATAGGGATTAACTGGAACCATAAGTGCAGCAACGTATACCACAAAGAGGCCTTGTAAACCCAAAGCTAACGATCAACGGAAAACAATCAGCTATTTGCTACAGAAACGGCAAATGCAATCAAAGCATTGTGCGTGTGTATATGTGTATATATATATATATATATACACATACACACACACACAGAGATGAAAAACACAAGCGGAGCAGAGAGATGTGACATTTTTATTGCGCTAACCAGGCTAACACAGGGCCTCGGCGTTCTCGTTGGGAGGGGGACTGCGCTGATGTTTCATAATGCCTTTTCAACACCATGCAGCCGCCGCTAGCTCACTTCTATACGCTTCTACTGTTTGACTCACACACCGACATTGACACTGGACATCCTGACCAAACTGTGCTGCTTATCTATAGAGTAGGAGGTTCAGGACGACGCAGAAAAAACTGATTTATATTAGAAGAACAAAACAAAATGGCGGTGGAGACGGGCCCTGTGCATATTAACACAGATCGGCTGTGCAGCATTAGTGAATTGCCCATCATAGAAACACTGATAACACAGACCAGCAAATCTCACCTGTGCTGGAAAAATACCCTACGACAGAAGTGTAAATTCTGACGAACAGCTTCGTTTCTAAAGCCGTCTTAGCTAAAGCTAACGCTTCAGTGTTATTCCAAGCTCCGCTAACGCTAGCCACGCTGTGCACTACTAAAAGAGAACCCATATTTAATCAACATACAAACTTCGTAGCCACATTTAATATCAAAGTAAAGGACACGTGAGTACATATAAAAATAAATACATTTGAACAACAGCTCCCAAATACTCGCTAACCACTCAGCTAAGCTATGCTAACGAGTTAGACATCCACCTAACGTTAGCAGTGTCCTGAAAAAATAACACCGCTCCTAACAAAAACGTCCCCGCAGCCATGCTAAAGTCTTGCCCATGAGTAAAAGCAACCATTTCTGCTCGGTGCAGTGCAACCGCTCGGTGTTTCCATGAAACACGCAGAGTTTTCCGAGCACTGACCTGGTCTCGTCCCGACTTGTCTCGAGGTTGTATCGCAGAATGAGGTTAGCTTTTGCTATCACGTAGCTTCTTTCTAGCTAAGCAACGTTACCTTCCTGCATACTGAAACACACACACAGGCTTCGCTCTAACTTTCACACCAGCGGCACCGTATAGATAAACAAGATATTCGGCTTACTTGCGCTCCTTTTCTTTTTGTCAACTCCCAAAAAAATAGATGAAAAGGGGAGAAAAGAAAACTGTTAACACTGGACTCGATCCGTCGCCTATAGAGCCGTCAACGGCTACTGACCCGTTTGGGACCTCTACAGTAAAATAAATAAGCAGCACTTATTTTTAATTTTTTTTAAATACCTCTGAAATAACTTTACTGTCACATATTATAACAAAACACGGCAGGAAGAAAAAAGTAAAACTTTCAACAGATTTACCCACGAAACTTAACAGGTCATTATTGCAAAACAAATCTAAAACAGTAACTTTCAAATACGCATTATCTTTTTAAATATCCGCCAGCTGGCTCAGATTGCAGAACAGAAATCTGAATGTTATATAAAGCAAGTTACTTTTTTCTTACATGTCTTTGTTACAGTTTGGATTTTTCTTTTTATCAGTCCATTGCTGTTGTTGTTGTTACCAGAGGTGGACAGGAACGCAGTATATTTACTTAAGTACTGTGTTTATCTTGTACAGTACTTACATCTTGTACATAGTACTGTTTTAACTTCATGTGCTTACGTGACATATGGCACTTTTTACATATCGGTTCATTTATTTTTAATTTCATTTTTCTATATTCATATGTATCCATATTTATATTCAGGGTTTACTTTTTTAACGTTAACATCAGAATACTTTATTAATCCCCTGGGGGAAATTAAATAATACATATAGATTCATACATTTTCATTTTCTTATCTTTCATATCTCTATATGTTTATATCTAATAGAGCATCTGAAACGCAAGCAATATGCCCTCCTGGGATTAATAAAGGATTCTGGTTCTGATTCAGATACTTAAGTACTTTCTTGAGTAACTGTACTTTACTTGAGTATTATTTTTTTTGGAAACTTACTATTTTCAGTCCCCCACATTTGAAGGACAAATATCGTACTTTTGATTCCAAGCAGTTCTATAAATGTGGTGGAATGATCACTACTTTTGCTCTGAAGTCCACTGGAGAAAACTGGATTATAATTTTAAAAATCTTGGGATTTAAACATACCATAAGCATTAAAAAGGAGAAGAAAAACATGCAGTATTTCAATCTGATTTGTATAGTATGGGAATTCATACAGACTATTGCATACTTTGGTGTAGATACCACACTATGCATATTCTGATACCTTACTTTGGAACCAAAGACTTGCTTCTTTATAGCACTATGTCGTCGTCATCGTAATGTATTAGAGGGTCTGACTACATAGGTCATCAGAAAAGAGAATTTGTCACAGAGGCCTTTTTCTTTTATGTTTAGTAAAAGTTGGATGCTAACACCACTAATGTCACAGAGGTCAAAAAACAAAGGAAGCTCCAGTAGAATCAGGAATAAGAACATGCTGCACAAATGCATAGCTCAAGAGGCCTTGTAACTACTGGCTATTCAAAAAATTGTAATGTTTTCACACTGTGTAAAGCCAGGCTGATATTTTTTGTAGTCAGCTATTTTGGGCTGTTCTGTTATTGTTCATATCATTTTGGCGCTGCAAGTGTGTAGCATGTGAGGTAAAAAACTGTATGATTTCTAAATAAACAGCATAGATGAACATATTCCCATGTATTCTTTACTGCACCCATACATTATGCAAATACATTTAAGATTTTTGCCATGTACTTGAAACTATTTTTAAGAACAATTACTCTAGTACTTTTACTTAAGTAATAATTTGACTGGGCAACTTTCACTTGTATTGGAGTAATCTTTGGCCAGGAGTATCTGTACTTTGATTCAAGTAATTAGGATGTGTACTTTGTCAACCACTGATTATTACTAATTTTCTTTTTCATCTTTGTCCGTGTTTTATGTCTAGTTATGTCGAGTTGTCTCATTTTTTTTATAGTACAGCAAACAATTACAAAAACATGTAGATATTGCCAGTAAAACTCTACTGTTGATTACTTACATAATGCTATTTTTTATATTACAAGTTCTATAAAAACTTTCAGATTTAATATGTCAAATGTGCACTAATTTGCAGGAATATCAAAGAGAGAATGTGCGGTGAAATAAACACCTAAATATGTATTTTGGGCAATTTCTTTCACCAAGTCTCAAAGAAACCATGTTCTGTAACCAAAATATCCCGAAATTGACCTTTGATAGATAGTGACCTTTAATATGTGACTGGTTTGAGTACAGCTATAAGCGGTAGCTGTACTCAAACCAGTCAAATTAAGGACTTGCTTTGCAAAACTTACTCAAATGCTCCAGAGAAATGTATTTTTTTAACAGGGTTACCTTTACTCACATTCATTTGCTAATTTGCAGGAGAGTTGATATTTGAAGCTCCTTTTCAAAGATACCTTATTCCCTTATTCATATATCCCAACTGAACTGAGGGCAGAAGTTGCTCAGTGCGAATGACTGGGAACCAGAGGGCTGCTGATGTGGCACATTTCCTCAATTCCTCTCCGTAGCAGGTGGAGGCTCACACTTTTCTGATATACATGCACACACACAGGTTGGGGAGAGCGGGGCGCCGCAATGCAAGACACCGAACCCCCACCTCCCCCCCGGTGCCTGCAATGGGCCGCCCCACTCTCCCCAACCCGTGTGTGTGCATGTTTATCAGAAAAGTGTGTGTATGTACCTACAAATATAGTGTGCTGAGATCCTTTAAATTTCCCATTAGGGGATTTATAAAGTATATCTTCTTATTTTTCTTTTTCTTAATAAAGCATCTCCTGGATAAATATAATCAGGTTATTTTGGGAAACTCAGCACACAGATTTTAATTTTATTTAAAGTAAGTTCCAAAATAAAAGCAACTTCAAATTAAAACTGAAAAAATTAAATTCTTTCTCACATTAGAACAATAATGTAAGATGTTAGATCAGAAAGACATGCAGAGAAAAACACCAAGTGACATGTTTTTCTTTAACTCTGGTTTTAATCAATCCCTCCCTTCCATCATAATTACAGACATAAAAAAAGTGTTTTCTCTATCATGTAAACAGAAATAGCGGCAAATTTACCAGAAGAGGTAAATCAGTTACAGCCCAAGGGAGTGGTCACATTCATTTCCCCAAAGCAGTATGGAATTATTAGGACCATTTATCTATTCTACAGACAGGCGTTATCCTGAATCTAAGTGGACATTTAAATGACAATGACACAAAAAAATTAACACAACATATTCTCCATAAACACAAATGAAGACACTTTGTTTACATGAAGCACCTCTTCTTTCACACATTCAACCACAGACATATCTGAATTAAAAACAATCTAAAATCAGTCAAACCCAAGAGGAGATGTTTGAGAGAAAATATATATCTTTTAAATAAAAGGATATTAACATTATTTTACACAATTACAAGTTCTTAAAATACAAAGCTGATTTCAGTATGAGTTAATGGCAAAGTTGGATCTTCATAAAGGCAAAAGAGAACATTTTAAAGAAGCCCATTTTTCTGTCTCTACAGAAAGTTTGTTAGTCATATCTACATTGCACTGAAACTCATTTTCAATTTCACCCCAGATGGGGGTATTATGTTTAAAATTATATTTTTCAGTAAAAGTTTTGGAAACTGGTGTATCTGTTCTGTAAAAAAAAATAAATTATTTTTCCCAGTATCTCCTGCTTTGTCTTATTGCTGTCTCAGCTCATCTGACAGTCTGACAAAATATCATGGCTGTGCAGTTATTTGGCAAAACAAACACTATGAAGCACAACTTAAATCAGCTTTAGAAATTGTAAAGAACAGAAAGATAAAATGAGAGAAAAATATTTTGAGTGTCTAATCATAAACAGTTTGCAGATTCTTCTTTCCCATTTTTTTATATCATAAAATAGTTGAAATATCTGTTTCTTTTCCTGAGAAAGTCAGTGGTGGTAAAAATGTCTTCTGCATTCCTTTCCCTTCAGTGTTTGAATCTGAGAGACAAAACACACATAAATGAGAAATATTCCGATTTCACTGTAGTTCAAGTCTGACCTTTTCTACCTACCTCCTTATGAACTCTACTGGCCACCATATAGGTGAATCTTGGCTAATGAGATGGTCTCAATATATTCCTTGTGGCCCTTCTCATAGATGACAAAGATGTACTTGCTGTCCTCTACAGAACTGCTGTCCAGTGATGTGATGCAGGAGTAGCCGCTTGGTCCTGCCCATATCTGGACAGCATTGTTCTCCCAAGATGTGCCATTTGTCAGAGACCATTTTAGGGTTAGGTTCACTCCTGAGGGAGAAAAAGCAAGTTATTTGCTCATTCACTCAACTCTGTAACATAATTATTAAAGGGTAATTTAGATCTGATGTACACTATATGGACAAACGGGTTGGGATCACGTACATATTTCACCTATGGAAGCTTTTATGACATCCCATTCTAAATCCATAGGCATTCATATAGATTCGGACCCCTTTTGTAGCTATAACAGCCTCCATTCTTGTGGAAAGATTTTACACAAGAGTTACATATATAGTGTTCATGTATCTTACTGTGTTCCTCATTGCAGGGATTGGTGAAGTAGATCACGCCCTCTTTTTGCAGAGCTCCAGCTGCTACTACAGGATCCACCAAGGCTTCATCAAAAAACAAGCCTTCTGTGGGCAGCGTCAGCCCTCCATCATAGCTGTGGACCACAATGCGACAGCGACAGTGGTAGTTGTTTTGGTTCCGCACGTTGATGGCGATGGTGCCGTCCATCAACTCAATTGGCTGGAGAAGGACAGAAGGAGGAAAGAGTGTTTGTGATTTCAAAGGGGACTGATTTAATTAAGATACTCTGGCATCACACCACTGAACATAATAGACGAGAGAATCTGTAATTAAGTACATAAAATATACAGCGGAATTAATTATATGTATTTATGTTTGTTGTTGTCCACTAGAGGGCAGAAGAAGACCTCAACAGCACAAAGGGAGGGTTGGACTTTTGCTTCTGTTAATCTCACTGAATTAACAACAGTGCTAACTCTCCTTTAAGATCATTTTCCTTGTTCCTAGATAAACCAAGCAGAAAAGATTTTTTTGAAAAATATTCAACATTTAACATACAAATCTGCAGCAACTAAAACCTAAACAGCAACCAAAAAGAGGTTATCAAAACTCATGTTAGGTAGGCTTTATTATTGTCAAAGTTTACAATCAAGAGATGATTTCATAAATGTAACTATAGAGGGTTTACAAGGTGCAAACCATAGGTTACACTCAAGAATAGGAAGGCAAGACTCGGCTTTGCCAGAAAACATCTAAAAGAGCTTGCCCAGGTCTGCAAATAAAAAAAAGAACAAGAAAAAATTTTTGGACAGAAGAAACTAAGATGAACTTATACCAAAAGGATGGGGAGAGAAAAGTATGGAGAGGGAAAGGAACAGATCATGATCTGAAACACACCACGTCATCTGTCAGAAATGATAGAGGCAATGGAACTGGGTCACTAGTGTTTACTGATAATGTGGCTGGTGACAGAAGTAGCAGGATGAATTCTGAAGCATACAAGGCTACACTCACTGCTCAGATTCAGCCAAATACTGCAAAACTGATTGGGCAGTGTTTAAGCGCAAATAGATAACCACCACATTACAAAAGCAAGTCAATATCTTTTCAAGGCAAAAAATGGGATATTCTTCAACAGCCAAGTCAGTCACCTGATCTCAACCCAACACAGCAAATTTTCAGTTACTGAAGGCAAAACGAAAGGCAGAAAGACCCACTAACAAGCAGCAACTGAAGCTGACTGTAGTAAAGGCCTGGCAGAGCAACTCAAGCGTGGCAACAGAGCAGTTGGTGATTGCCATGGGTTCTAGACTTCAGGTAGTTGTTGCAAAGGAATTTCATCCAAGTATTAAAAACAATCCTTAAATTTAAAAGTATGTTTATCTGTCCAATTACTTCTAGCCTCTAAAAATGGAGGAAAATGTATGTATAAAAATGGCTGTAATTCCTGAACAGTTAAACCAACACTTTCATCAAACCCTTTGCATTAAAGCTGAAAGTCTGCTCTCCAATCACATTTTAACTGTTCAATTTCAAATCCACTGTGGTGGTATATAGAGGCAAAACTGTGTTATTTCCAAAATGTTACCGACCTATTTCTGCATATTACACTCTTCTGCTGTAATGTGACAAACAGAATCAGAAAACACACCTGGCACTCATCAGGGTTGAAGTCTTGTGCTTTCTTCTTTTGGTTGTATGGGATACTTTTCAGCGCTGCACCGTTAAACCAGGTATGTCCGTGGTCGTCGCTCAGGATGCAGAAAACACCGTCCCCCTCCAACGTCCCATGACCACAAACCACCAACCTCCCCTTGTCCGGATTGTAACGCTTCTGTAGTTCAAAAGAGACAAAGACAGCTCAGGAAAAAAGCTGGTTGATATAGTCATTTAATATTTTTTAAAAATATTACTTTGCAAGTGAGTCAATAAAGAATGAAAATACATTATTAATGATGTAGAAGTGGAAATAAATATGTTAGCTTAGTGCAAATTATTTTTTGGTTTATATACACTGCTTACTGTCATATCATAGTATGAATATTATAGGGAATGCTTTGTGATCATGCAGAGGCTTCAATCTGCAAAGTAACGGCTGAATAACTGATACAGCAAATGTTGTTTTTGTGCTGTTGCTTTCTTGTTTAGGGTAATGAGTATGAGTACTTCAGTCACAGTTGGTGTATCTGACAGAAGAGGGGGCACACACTTTTTTGACTTTCCTTTATGCTTCCTTTGGTTGTGTCTGTGTGTGTGTGTAAAATGCCAAATATCAAGTAGTGATTCTAAATCTATCTTCTTAAAAATGTTTGAAATAAATCCACTGAAACCTTGTATTTAATTAAAAGCACAGGCCATTTAAGTTTAAAGCACATCAACTTAGTCCCTGCAGTTACCATGCAACCACTAAAGGTACATTCCAGAAAAGCTCCAATTTCTTCATGAGTCCCGTCCACCTGACATGATGTGAAGCTAGATCTTATGGTCAGTAAGGTTTTTCTTTCTTTTTCTTATGAAAATTGGATGATTGCGAATGAATGTATGTAGCAGTGAGGTTGATTTCGTAATATCCCTGAGTATTTTTAAAGGGGTTTTTTTTTCAGCCACGGCAAATGGCAATGGTGGCAGACACGACATGGTGTCACCATGAAATTATATGCTCCAATGATCAATTTGGTTTTTATTTTGTGCAGATTGGATGAACAGTTACAGAAATATGACTATAATGATAAAAATATTAACTAAAAAGCCACCCAGCAACCAATCTGTGTTTTCAAAATGGCTGAAAATCTTCTTAGTTCCACATCACACAGAAGTCACTGTGCCAAATTTCAAAATCCTGTGTCAAATACTTTTTGCATTATTACACTTGCCCAGAGGATTTACAGCAGCACTGATGATTCCATTATATCCCCACTTTTTGGGGATATAATAAGTGATAAAATAAAATGTACTATCAACATTTTGAGGGATGCTAAAGTTAAGTAAAAATATCTAAATATCATTTGGCTTAAAAAAAAAAAAACAAAGCAACTAAGAAAGGCTGTGAAATGCCACCAAACGCAGCACCAGCCTGATTAGTTTGACTGTGAGTAAATCCATTTTAAGGAACTAATCCTCCATGAGGAGATAACATTATCAAACTGCTGTGCTTTACCTGTTATACTGACCGCTCTCCTTCTAAACTTAAAACAACAACTAAGCCATCTCACTTCTTCAATTTGAACATAATAACTAAAAGGAATAGGAATTGAGAACCGATTCCAGAGCTTATCAGTTCCTTTTATTAATGCTGATTTTTTTTCTGACAGCTGCACACTGCAAAACTTTGACATCAAACTCACTTTTGAACACCTCAGTCACATGGACACATTTGTCTCCTCTGTTTCTACACAGTGTTCAGACTTAGAGATCATAAAGCAGTGCAGGCCAACTGTTCTTCCACACAGAACACTGATAAGGAGTTGATACAGGAATAAATAAAGAATCTGATCTATAAGCAGAATGAATAAGACTTGAACAGTTTTTAGGTAGGAATGTTTTGTGGATTCAAAGTGTTTTTGTTTGAGGGGCTCTTTGGAGGGGATATATATAAGTGTGAACAAAAAACTCTCTTTTTAAATAACATTTAAATTGACTTCGCTCTCCTAACATGGTCATATTTAACCTAAAAACTCCAACAAGTTCATCAGGAAGTTAAACAGATTTTATAGAAACAGCTACTCTTTTCCAGTGGTGTTTAACCTCAAACTTTTTTTCTTTTTAATATACAAAATCACACAATAACCATTTTATTAAGTTAAACAAGAATAAAACTATACGTTTTCTGCAACACTAAATGCACTGGTTGTGCAATAACATAAAACTGCCTTCATTCTTCTCAGAGCACAATTACAGATTTGGAACCAAGATGTATAAAGTAAGATTTAAAAAAAAAACGATGACCATTAAACTCTTCAGGGAACAACGTATTTGTAAAGCACACAGAAATCAGCCTGTAAAATCTCACTTTAATACCTTTAATCATGAGTCTGTGACGTGAATGACTAACCTGTCAGAAGCTCATGATCACAATAAAAATGAATCCAGCTTATAGGTCATTTAGCTTAAATTTTAGCTCATTTTACAGCTTGAAAAGTTCCACTTTGGCTTCTCTCACCTCAGTATCACATCACTTTCTCTCACCTGGAGGCCGAGGCCCGGCCCGGGAGCAAAGTTCTTCACACCAAGCATAACCGAGAGGTTTCTGGGCGGGCTCCAGCTGAGGCCATCGTCCAGGCTCTCCACCATCATGATGCTGGCTGGGCTGCACTTGTAGAGGTGGAAACAGATGGAGTAGATCAGAATCACTGAGCCCACTTCCTCATCTACCACAACGGAGCCCAGGTTCACGCCATCTGGAATCGTCCCATCGTCAATAATAAAGCTGGTTGGGGACCAGGTCAATCCTACAGAGGTGGTAGAGGAGGAAGAGATAAAGAAGACAAAAGCTGTGACATCCTTTACAGTAAATGCTTTCATTTGATGTCAGAGTTTATCTTATATTATTTAATTAGGAACTTTTAAAAAACTATATCAGAATCAGAATACTTTATTAATCCCCATGTTACAGACACTCCGTTAAGTATACATAAATATACATAAGTATACATAAATATGAATATGAAAAATAAATATATATATGTACATGTAAACCAAATATATCCATGGTGCTTTTGTGCTATTTATTTTTAATGGGTGGATCCAAGTATACCCACTCCTCCTTGCTGCCTCTCACCAAGGGCAACTGCAGAGTAGAACAGAGTTCAGCCCCTGTCCATGAGATCAGTTCCAGAACCTAACCTGTGCATTGGGGAGAGGCCATCTATATCCAGTTGGTATCTCTCAACCTCACACCCTAGCTAGGCTCCTTCCTCACCAGACAGGTGATATTCAAGAGAGCTTTTATTGTCATTTCGACTACATATAGCTGGCGCAGAACATAGTGAAATGAAATAGTGTTTCTCCAGGACCTGGTGCAACATATAAACATGTAAACATATGACATGTGACAGAGACAGGACTAGTTTTTATTTCTACAGTTAAAAAGTTTAAGTTTAAAAGATTTTTTAAAAAAGAGATAAATAAATAAATAAATAAATAAAGTGCAATGTGTGCAACATGTGCAACAGTTGCAACAATGCAATGCAATGTAAACAATGCCAAGGACACCCTACAATGCAAAAACAGTACACAAGAAAGGCAAAAAGAAGAAAACACAAGAACAAGACACTAGCGCCGAAAGAAAGTGCCGTA
>VUQH01089644.1:0-11737 GCA_015106775.1 Etroplus canarensis | reverse complement strand
TTAGCATACAGCCTCAGGGTGCTGGACTTGGGGTAAAATCCTCCATGCATGGTCAGGAGCTTCCTGGTCTTGATGTCCGTGGCTTCTATCTCCTCCTTTGGCCAGCTTATTATCCCAGCAGGGTACCTGATCATGGGCAAGGCGTAGGTGTTGATGGCCCGGATCTTGTTCTTACCATTCAGCTGACTCCTCAGGACTTGCCTGACCCTCTGCAGGTACTTGGTGATTGCAGCTTTCCTAGCGGCCTCTTCATGGTTCCCATTTGCCTGTGGGATCCCCAGGTACTTGTAGCTGTCCTCTGTGTCTGCAATGTTGCCTTCTGGTAGTTCGATCCTCTCAGTTCTGGCTACCTTCCCTCTCTTTGTTATCATCTGACTACACTTCTCCAGTCCGAATGACATTCCGATGTCATTGCTGTATATCCTCGTGGTGTGGTATATATATATATATATATTAGAGAGAGAGAGAGAGCTAAGTCCATCTTTTATCTACAGTCTGTGGTTTCAAGTCTCTGTGCTACAGACAGGTGGTGTACCTTAGATTTTATCTGAAAGATAACTAAGTGGCATCAATCTTCTCAGCCAGCGCTTGGCAAGAACATGAAAATGAAATATCCCTGTAGTTTTTTTTTTTTCACCCACTGTGTTCACTTGCAGGTGTAAAGAGACCAAAATGGCTCTGTATGCCGACGTCCATCCACCCACACTGTACGAGACTGCAAAGCCAACAAATGACAGCATGAACAGTACCCTCATCAACTCTACCTCACCCACAGACCTACCAGAGAGCAGCACATCAGGTGTACAGCTCTTTTCCATCACAGCTGCTGCATCCACACTCCCTACACCCTCTGCCTCCATCACTCCTCTCACCAACACTACGACATCCACAGGCAGAAACACAACTGTACCTGACAGAAAAAACAATCTGGAGATCCCTTTGCCACATACTGCCATACATGCCAATCATACTGTGTCTGATATCACAGGTATTGATGACATCTCAGTGTTATTTATTGAGTTTTTCCTGAGTGCAGTAACTAATCATTTCTACTGATACTTCTCCACAGCAGAGATGTCATGTAGTATCTATAAAGATATCGATGAGTGTAGGGACAAGATCCTACCCCAGCAGGAGAGATATGGCCTCCACAACACAGAGCTGAGGACTCTTTACCACTGCAACTGCACCATGAGGTAACTCAACAAACTTTGGCCAATAAAGGCCAACCATACAGAGAATGTTTGCTTGTTTTTAGCTCATCTAACTGAAGGACTGATGACCTTATCCACAATTAACAAGAACTGCTACTCTTCCTACATTATTGGTTCAGATTGTAGTAAAACTTGCACGCACTGATCACCTAACGGATCTTTCCCCAAACTGTGATCAACGTCAAGGTCATATTTTTCTTTTACGGACACTTGTCCATTTTCACAAGAATCATTACTCCTCTTATAGTATTGGCCAGATTTTAGTGAAACTTAACACACAGTGATATTCTGACGGGTCTTCATCCAAACTGTACTCAAAATCAGGCTGTTTTCCATTTTCACAAGAATCGCTACTTCTAAGAGTTTTGGTCTGGATCATACTCTTCATAAAATGAGTGTGTGTGCCCGTTTGCCATTTATACATAAATACATAAATTATAAACTGACTTTGACAAGTCGGTTAAAACTGTCTTGTCAATTTTAATTCTCATTAGTTTGTGCAATATGGCAATCCAGTGACTAGAAAACTTGTCACTGTCTTTCTGTACTTCGCACATTACAACCTGCGCTGGATAAGCTACTATGTCACTGAAATTCAGATCTTTTTCTAGAATAATCTGATCAGGCTGGGTTTTTACTGATATGAGGATATGTCACACCATGTCTAGAGTTCAGGAATTTACTCAATATTTGCAGTGCTTTTCCAAATGCTGTGTTATTAGTGCGCTCACCTTTGTTTCTGTGTGGAAAGGGAGGCATGGTATGATGTTTCATAACACAAAACTGGGCCACAAGCAGTGTACAGATGCATTCAGAGTCACACTCTTACATAAGATATAGCAGTTTCTGATTTTATGTCCTTGGACATTATGATAATCTCATGTTTGCACAAATAGTCTCTGTATCTGGTTCTCTTTTTTGGCTTTGGTTGCCTGTTTATCTGCTCTTTGTCTTTGACGTATTTGTTGGTCACTGACATTTGATCTTTTTTCTGTCCTTCTAGATTATTCCAGACTTTGGCTAAACAGAGAGAACTGACCAAACTGCAGGCTCGTCTTCTGAGACACATGTCTCAATCCTGCTTCCTGCCTCAGGACTGCGCGGCAGACAACATGTCAGTATAGATACAGTAGATGTTTTCATTTGGTCTGGCTTTATAGTGTATAATATGGTTATGTGGTCACTATGTATTGCAGAAGCAGAAGAGGTCAGATCCAATACAGCGATGTACTGTATAATACTGCAGAAATAATGAAAAGTACTTTTGCAGAAAAATGTCAGTGCGACTGATATATTATCACATGACATTATTAAATGATGATGCATCAGTGTGCAGACATGGGACACCTGTTTTTACTGCTAAATAGTTTTAGTCAAGTGCAATGGAGGTGGCAGAATTGAAGATTTTCCCTGGGAGTAACCAGGATGGAGTACATCAGATGGACAGCTCAGGTTGAGAGGTTTGGAGACAAAGTCAGACAGGCAAGGTTGGACATGTGCAGAGGAGGGTTAGGGGTATATTAAACAAAGGATGTTGACGATGGAGCTGCCAGGCAGGAGGAGAAGAGGAAGACCACAGAGAAGATTCATGGATGTAGTGAAGGAGGACATACAGAGGGTTGGTGTGAGGGAAGAGGATGTAAGGGATAGGGTGAGATGAAGGCAGATGATCCGCTGTGGCAACCCCTAACGGGAGCAGCTGAAAGAAGATGCTTACCAACCTGGAAATGTTGCTACTCCTCCAAAGGGCCCTGGCCAGCTCTAAGGAGATAGATCTATCAGGGGCCAAATAGATATAACAGGTTTTCCTCAAGAATTGTCCTGTATTTAGCAACATCCATTTCCTTCATTTCTTATCAGTTTCCCAGTCCCTGCCAATGAAATCATCCACCATCCCCACAGCATGATGCTGCCACCGCCATGCTTCACTGTGGGGATGGTGTTCTTGGGATCATGAGAGGTTTTGTGTTGGCACTAGACGTATCATCTTCCTTGATATCCATAAAGTTTAGTTTTAGTCTCATCTGAACAGAGGACCTTCGTCCATATGTTTGAGGAGTCTCCCACATGCCTTTTAGTAAACTGTAAACATGCTTTCTTGTTTTTTCTGTAAGTGATAACTTTTTTCCGACTACTCTTCTATAAAACCCAGGTCTGTGGAGTGTACAGCTCATAGTAGTCCTATGGACAGCTACAGCAGTCTCTGCTGTGGAGCTTTCCAGCTCCTTCAGGGTTACCTTTGGTCTCTTTGTTGCCTCTCTGATTAATGCCCTCCTTGCCCAGGTAGTGAGTTATGGTGGACGGCCCTCTCTAGGCAGGTTTGTTGTAGTGCCATGGATGGATTTAATGGTGCTCTGTGGGACTTTCAAAGTTCAGGGTATTTTTTATAACCCAACCCTAATTTGTATGTCTCCACAACTTTCTCGCTGACTCATTTGGAGAGCTCCTGGGTCTTCGTGGCATGTCTTGCTTGGTGGTGCCCCATGATTAGTGGTGTCGCAGACTCTGGGGCCTTTCAGAACAGGTGTATATATACTTAGATAATGTGACACTCAGATTCCACACAGGTGGGCCTTTTTTAACAAATGATGTGACTTCTGAAGGTAATTGTTATTTAGGGGCTTCATAGCAAAGGAGGTGAATATATATTCACACACCATTTTTCAATCTTTTAGTGATTAGATATTTTTAAAATATTATTTCACTGCATCAGTTTGGATTATTTTGTGTAGGTCAGTTACTTTAAAAATATACATTAAATTACAGGGTGTAATGCATTAAAAATAGGAAAAACACCAAGGGAGATGAATAGTTTTGCAAGCCACTGTAGTGGAGTATTCGTGAAACTGCATTAGACATTAATACTGTAAGTAAAATACAGGCATGTCATTACATTAGAACATTAATTTCTTCCACTTCACTCTACAGCTGTATACCGGTTGTGGTAAAAGCAGAGTTTCCTCAGCTGGGCCAGAGAAGCACTGCGGCGGTGGAGGAGCAGCACCATCTACAGGCGATAAACCTGAAGGTCAGGAAGCCAAACCCAAGGAGGGCTAAGAGAAAAAACCGAGTCGTGAGGCTCCACAAAATGTGCCTCAGGTTGAGCAGATTGAGGCAGACGAAGAAGAGCAGGAAACATGTCTAAAATGCTGCTGTAAGGATAAGAGAGCTCATCTAAATGTGAATATTACAGAGACAAAGTGTTCAATATTTCAGACATTAAATGCATTTAAAGTAGACTAGGAAAAGCTTGAAATTGTGCAATATTCCAGTCTGTTTATTTTCTGACAATATCAGTTTTTTTTCCGCTCATTTCCTTCTGAATCTTCTTCAAAGTCAGTTTTTATCTCATAGATTTTCTTTGAAGTCTTTTTTCCACTAATGACAAACAGCAGCATCAGCCCTGTGTTTGGCTGTTCTTTTGCTTGAATGGGTGAACAGATTATATTAATTTGGTCTAGTCAGTTTTAGATCAGCAATACATACTGTTTACATAAATAACATGTCAGGGTGAGAAAACTTATTTCCACAGTCTTTATATTATTTGGACAAAAGACACGGATAAGATCAATAAAAATTGCTGGAATGATTTAAAGTTTACCAACCAGAATTCAACTTAGCATTAAGGAAAATGAGCTTAGTTAAAAAAAAAATTCAAATGTATTCATATATTTCCCAAATATTTGTTTTATAGCAGTTTATTTATTATCCAATACGGAACAGTTTTGGTCTCTATGAAATATTGAGCTAATATGTATTTATAGTGTCTGCTAGTGCATCTCAAATAATTAGAACATCAAGAAAAAGTAAAAGAAACAAATTTTAATTAAAAAAGGTAAACTTTCAAAGGTTCTATATAAATTACACATTAAGTGAAATGCTTCTTGTTTTCTGTGTTTTAATATGGAAAATCAGAAATCCAGTATCTCAAATTATTAGATTCTTTTATTTGGACTTCGAGTAAAATACTAGTTACTAGAGGTGGGAATCATCAGACCCCACGATACGATATTATTGTGATATTAAACTCATGATACCTTATTGCAGTTTTAAACATTTTGCGATATACTGAATATTGCAATAAAATATATTGCAATATCTTGCGATTTACCACCTTTTTGCATCTGCAAATTATTTCCCCCGATGGTACACTTTGTCTATATCTGTTTTATCTAATAAGCTAAAGTTCTCAGTCTGTCCATCTGATTTCAGTCATTTTCATTGCTGCTAAATAGGACTGGTAAGCAGACAGACTGACCAACACTTTAAGTAATTTAATTAAAACCTGTCATAAATGACAAAAAAAACTGTTTGCATCACAGTCTCATCTAACATAACCAGATGCAAACATGTGTGGTATACTGTACCATCACATGTATTTTGAACAGAGCAGCTTGTTCAGCAAAAGTTCTGCAGCCCCTTCAGCAACTGAAAACTTTGAAAATATACGTAGCTTGAAAAAACAACCAATTTTATTATTCTAGTATTAACATTTTCAATTTGTATTTGCAATTTTATAATAGGCTATCAATATTTTGTATGCCTGTATCGATGCCTGTAACCACGCAAAAAAAATAATGATGTCATACTGTGTTGATTTTTTTCCCCCCACTGCTACTAGTTAGTATAAATATAAATAAGTATAAATACAGTGTATCTCGCAGCCTAGCTCAGTACATGCAACCAAAATCATGGAGAAGAATGCTGACTTGACAGTTCTCATCATCGGCAGGCTCCACAAGCATGGTAAGCCACAGAAGGTCATAGCCGAAATGGTTTGCTGTTCAGAGCGCTGTATCGAAGCATATTAATGGAAAGTTGACTGGAAGGGAAAAGTGTGGTAGAAATAGGTTCACAAGCCTGAATCACACACAGATGTCTTCAGGAAAGAAGCTACAACTGTTGCGTCCCTTATGTCAAACCACTCTTGAACCAGAGAAGGTTCTTATCTGGGCTATGGAGAAAAAGAACTTTACCGTTGCTCAGTGGTCCAAAGTCCTTTTTTTCAGATTAAATTAAATTTTGCATTGCATTTGGAATCAAATGATTTGGGGTGCCAAATCATAGGCTGGTGTTGGTGGTGATTGGTCCACTGTGTTTATCAAGCCCAAAGTCAGGTCAGCCATCCACCAGGAGATTTTAGAGCAGTTCACACTTGCATGTACTGACAAGCTTCATGGAAATACTGACTTCCTTTTCCAGCACCTGCCAAACAACTTGCGTGGCTGAACTTTAGAGAGAATCTGCAGGGTATTGTCAAGAGGAAGATGAGAAACACGGTCCTGGATATACAGAAGAGCTGCAGGTTGCTATCAAAGCAACCTGGGCTACAGTAACACCTTAGCAGTGCCACAAGCTGATCAGCTGACCAAATAAATGTATAAGTAACCATACTTTTCAGAAGTTGGACATTTCTGTATTGTTAATCTTTTTAGCTCCACATATGCGAAAATGAATACAAATCAACACAACATAAAATCCATAACAATTAGTTTTAACAAAACAGATAAAAAAACAGTTCTGATGCATTTATGACTCCTTGCCAAAATTACAGAGTTATTAAAATAAAGATACGAAATATGAAGAATTGTTTAGAAAACAGAAGAAAATGTTACAAATTCACTTGACATGTTACGAATTATTTATCACTTTCACGAGGCCAGGTGTCATACCTGCCTCGCAGCTGCTTCATGAACATTCGTAACACTTAGTTGAGAGAAACATTTACTGAACCAGCATGATGCAGTTGTGTAATATTGGGATTTATGGATTAAGTTTACAAAGCAATTGCAACAGTCTACGACGCTATTGCGACATGTTGTGAAGGTTTGCGAAATTACAAAAAACCCTTCATTAAAAATTTGGAAATTTCAAAATTCTCATCCCAGCTTCCACGACAAGACAAGGTGTTTACACAGTCTTTCAAATGATTACAACACATAATGAATTAAATTTGGTTGATCTAAGCACATTTTCTAACAATTTAAGATACTGGATTTCTGATTTTCATGAGCTATAAGCCATAATCATCAAAATTAACAGAAACAGAAAAAGGCTTGAAATATTTCACTTTGGAAATATAAACATTTGGAAAGTTTGGTAATGTAAACATTTACTTTTTTGATGAAAATGCAGAAAAAAAGAGCTTTTTCGTGATACTCTGTTTTCTTGAGATGTACAAGCACATTTGGTTCGTTGTGGAGCTCAGTTTAGGCCCAGCCGCTTGTTGTATGTCTGGAACAAAATGGCCCACTTGTTGAGGAGAAGATAAAACCTTTCCTAAAGCAGAACAGAAATTTTGGCACGTCTTAGCAGGAAAAGCACAGATGCAACTAATAACATTAATGACAAGAGCATTTTATTCAGGTGTGCACATCCAAGATCCAGCTGTAGTAATCCGCGCTGGCTCACTGTAATGACTCACCGCGGCGGCTCGATTCAACTGAGCTGTCATTAAAATGATTAGTAACACCTGTGCTTTTCCCGAGATGACAGATCGAGATATCTGCCATGAAATTTTGAAGAGTTACAAAGGACGGGATGTGGAAAATCATGGCTGTAGTCCTGCTCCCTATACTGTACATTGATGTTTCAGCACAGCTTATTTGTACTATATGAGTTGTAGAATGCCGCACATTACAAGTACAGCCATGAAAGAAAGAAAATGTAAAGAACTGTACATATGAAATACATGTTGAAATATTTAGTTTATGATGTGAGATGTACATTTAAAAACAGTAGTTTGATATTTAATAAGATATTCTTGTTTGCTTTCTTGGTTTTTATTTATCGTCTTTTTTACTTGATGAATTTATGACTTGAACGCTTTATTTTGCTGCCCCCTTGAAGCACTTTGTAATGTGGATTTTGTTCAGTGTTCTCTAAATAAAGATTGTTATTTTCATTGTTGCTTTTGTCAAGTTAGAGGAGATAATCCATACCATTCTCAAAATTGTAGGATAAATGCGAAGGTAAAGCCTGGAGTGACCGGAAACTTGGGAAGCATGAAACACATGAAAATATGTGCCTCAGCGTGTCATAGTATTGGCCATATTACTGATGTTAGCATCATTCAATTCAGTTAAATTCAATTTTATTTATATAGCACCAGCTCACGACAAAAGTTGCCTCACTTGCTTCACACTGTAAGGTAAAGACCCTATAGTATTAGAGAGAAAACCTAAACAATCAGATGGTCCCCTGTGAGCAGCACTTGGTGACTGTGGGAAGGAAGAACTCCCTTTTAACAGGAAGAGTCCTCAAGGAGTGGCAGACATTTGTCTTGACCGGTTGGGGATGAGGGGAAAGAGAAGACAGAAAAGAGAGTAAAGAGAGACACAGACTATGGGAGAGAGAAGACAACATTTAGTGACATGCAGCAGCAGCAGCAGCGAATAAATGCATGGGGAGTGAAAAGAGGTGGGTGGAGAAGAAATGCCCAGCACATCATAAGAAGCCCCCCAGCAGCCTAAACCTATTGCAGCATGACTAAGCTTTCCTTTTGGAAGCCCTTAACTGCTCCCTGCCTTCACTTAATCAGACTAAACTTTGACTGTGCTGTGCTCTGCATTTTTCTGAGTTCTCCTAGTGCAGGTGGTCAGCAACCTTAACCTTCAAAAGAGGCATTTTTGAGCAGTTTTTGATCAAATAAATCTGCAAAGATATTTCAGCCTGTCAACATTACTAACTGGGCATTATTTAAAAACTTTTAACACAAGTAATACTTTGCAGTGGGCTGTCATTACACTTTTATTACAATGATATGTTTTTGTTACAGTTATGAAATTATGGAACTAAAACTTTAAACAAATTGTTTACCTTTAAAAATGTTTTTATAGCAAACAAAGCAGATCAATTGTAAGTAAATATCTATTATTTACAATTGCTACTAATATATAGTGTCCCTGTTAGTGCAGTGGTTTACACATTTGTCTTGCAAGTAAACAGTCTCTGCTTCGATTCCAGGTGGGGACACAAGCCCCTCTCACCACACAGGGCTGCATCAGGAAGGGCATCCAGCTTAAAACCTCTGTGGATTAATCCACTGTGGTGACCCCTCAGTGAGAATACGAGGGAGCAGCCGAAGGTACTACTACATATGGTCAGACCGACTTTGAAACAGAGAAGCTATTTGTGTACAAATTCTCCAAATTTAAAGTAGCCTACTTTGATAATAATCGATTCTAATAATCGAGACATAGAGCAGCCTAACAGTTTTAAAAAATTAAAATAAAAAATAGGCCAGTTTCAGTTTGATTAAAATCCAGCTGCGAACAGTAAGTCAGTAGCATTAATACTGAGAGCAAACAACGTTGAACCATTCATTTATTTACATCTGCTGCTACTTTAATAGCTCTTTTCCAGTATAACTCAGCACTCAGTTTTTTTTACTACAAGCCTCATCCACACAATCTACACCTATGCACAATCAGCTATCATGCACACGCCACCGGATGCATCGGGAGCAGTTAGGAGCCCAGCATCTTGCCCAAGAACAATTTGGATCGAACCACCAACCTCCTGGTTGGAGGACGACCCACTCTTCCTCCTGAGCCACAGCCACCCCGCTACAGTTTCAGCAACATACAGAGGCTAAGGTGCCAGGCGACAGACGCAGGCTATGATGCGCATATTAAACTTTGTTGTTGTTTTTTCACATTCAGATTATAGGCTACATATACAAATGGAGACTGTAAAGAATCTCTTATTTATGATCAATAAAAGCGACGAGGTAACAAAAAATTTTATAATTTTTTTTTTTTTGGTCAAAGCCTCAGGAAACCACTGGAGACAGGCAAAAGAGCCGCAGGTTTGAAGCCCCTTTCCCAGTGAAACTGTGACAGTGTGTACATTTTCAGAGCGTGTACTTTTTTCACTTCTGCTTGAGTCGAGTACTTTAGCTTCGGGCCCTGTCACACCATGACGATTTAACAAGCGTATGCTAAAACGCTGGCATACGCAGAACAATGATGTTAAACGCATGCATAGATAATGTATTGCTAACATATATAGAACATAATACCAGCGAATGCTAGCGTATTGCCAGCATCCACAACTTGAAGTTCTGTATGTGCCTTTAAAAGCAGCACATACGGCATTATATGGTAGCTGTTTGTTAGAAGCACGTTCAGTATTACTGGAACACGTCAAATAGGTCTATAAACGTCAATATCCGTTGGAGGTAAGTTTGATATATGTTACACACAGGTTAAAAACATGTTACTCATAGGTTATTAATATGTTTTGGGTATGCTAGACATTATCTCCATGTATTTCGATGTATTAGTAACGCGAATCACCATATGCATAAAGTACCTGCATCATATGGCCTGCCTATGCCAGACATATGAGCCATATGCTGGCGTACATTGGAAAATTTGTGCATGCTTATAATTTTCCAGCAACCTTGCCTTACTACAACGTATACCGGTGTACTTCAGTGTGCTTTTAACTTACACAAAACTTACCTAGAACTTATTCGACGTACTCCAGCGTATTTGCAGATTTTTTCATATGTGGGAACACACTTGTTAAATCATCAAGGTGTAAAGGTAGCTTTCCACCAGAGTGTTTTTCTTTAACTATAAACAAAAGTATCTGTACTCCTACTTGTCACGGTCTGGTGTTTCTGTCCCTTTTGTATTCGTAGTTGTCAATCTGTATTTGCTTCCTTTGTTTAGCTTTATATTCTAGGTTAGTCCTGTCTTGCTTAAGTATGTTCCCTCAGTGTCTCCCTGCTATGTTCTTGTCTTCTGTCAAGTGTTAGTTGTGCAGTCTTGTTTTCTGTTTTACTTTGTAGTCTGTCTGGTCTTGTGCATTGTGTTCTGTTTTACTTCCTGCCCTTGATTGCTATCACCTGTGCTTCTTTCCCTCCTGTTTCTCGTTTACTCTTCTTCTTCTTCTTGTCATCCTTGTGCAGGGCCACGACCCTGGCGTCATCAGCCAAGGCCGCGGCAGACACTCTTCTCATTTACTCGTCAAGTCTACTGTATGTGCATTTATACCCCTGCCCTCCTCCTGTTTCTTGTCACATTGTTAGTCCTCTGTTGTCCTCCTTACTCTGCCCAATGAGTCTCAGCCGTGTACGTATGTTTGCACCTCATAGTGATGGGCAGATGAAGCCTCATGAAGCTCTGGGGCTTTCTTTCTAATTGTGCTGAAAAAGATTTGAAGCTTAAGTCTAACTAACAACAGTGACATCTGGTGGCCAACTGAAGCCATAGCAACCACTCAAGAGCACAACTTAAGCACTGACACTGTTTCAATCCCATGTCAGCAATAAAAGTTCAGAAAAGACTGTGTGGTCATTTTAATCTGCTGATGTCTTTGGACATTTATATTAATTAATGATTACATCATCATTAAACATTCAAATTAATTATATTTGTTTTTAGAAAACGCTTAGACACTGCACCAGAAGTACAACTAAGTTCTTTTTTCAAAGGAGTAAAACATTTGCAAAAAAACCTAAATATACAGAAACACTGACCCACACTCTAAAAACAGTGCAGATTATACTAAAG
>VUQH01089642.1:0-17833 GCA_015106775.1 Etroplus canarensis | reverse complement strand
TGCTCTAATGGGAAAATATGGTACAATGAGGTCTTTAAGATAGGACAGGGCCTGATTGTTCAAGACTTTGTAAGTGAGTAGAAGGATTTTAAATTCAATTCTTGATTTAACAGGGAGCCAATGAAGAGAAGCTAATATAGGGGAACTATGAACTCTCTTTCTAGTCCCTGTCAGTACTCTCGCTGCAGCATTTTGGATCAACTGGAGGCTTTTAAGGGAGCTTTTAGAACAGCCAGATAACAATGAATTATAGTAATCAAGCTGTCAGGGACCAAGCAGCCAAGAACATACAGGCATGGGTGTATTTTCAAAATGGGGGATTTATTTACCCCAAAAAAGGACAAAAATATAACAAAAATACATAGTTGCAAAAAAATAGCCACGTCTAAGACATAAATGGGCCCGTAAAAAGGTCAACTAAACAGAACTCTACTCAAAAATAAAGCTTAAAAAAAAACAATATCTTAACTCAAAAACCTGACCTCCTCAAATGAAAAAGAACTCAACCTATATACTAACAGAAAAAACATTTTTTACATAGAGGGGAAAACCACAGGGAAAACTCCTACTCAACACCAAAATAAACCCCATTCCCCCCACATGGTTGCTGTTAGTGGTTCAGTCTGTTTGGGCGGCCTCTGCATTTAACTCAGCTCCACCCTCAGGGTCCTCTTTTGCCCAAATCAGGAAGGACTGGAGTGGCAGACAGGTAACTCAAAAAAAAAGGAAAAGAAATATTACAACTGATACAAAATTGCTGACAACACAATATAAACCAAATGTGCATGCCTTCATTTAGAATATAATGTACTGTCAATACACAAATTAAATCAGATTAAATTAAGCTAATCATTTAACATAACTTGTGACCATTACAGAAATAAAGGAGTGCAAAATATTATTCATTACGCAACTATATAAAATCTAAATGAATATTATTTTAATTGTGTGGTTGGAAACACAACCATCACAGATTGATTTTTAAATAAGAACAAAACATGACTGTGCATTTGCAGACACTTTTTTATCTTTTTTTGTAACTTTCCACTATCTGGAATTTTTGTCAATGAGAAACTTGTTGAGTGCAGTGGGGGGCAGCGGAGGACAGGTGAGCCATTTTATACAGACAGCAAACTGGATGATATAGTAGAGCTATAGGTCTATGGTAAAACAAGAGACATCAAATGTGACTTTTTACTGTTTTAGCTACTCTGGACATATCCATCCACTTGTGTTAATTATGGGAAAGCTAAATAATTTAATGTTGTCTGTCAACATGTAAAAATCTTTTCATGCTTGGACCAACCCTATTGTATACCAAAGTATTCTAGAGCCTGATGTGAGGCCATCTGTCTGACAGCTAATGCTTGGGGGGAAATTAGGTCATGCAACAGGTCAATGAAGCACACCAGCAAATCTACAAATGGCTAAACAAAACAAAACAAATTAAAATGTTGCAATGGTCCAGACCTTAACCTGACTGAAATGCTGTAGCCAGACCTTAAGAACACTATGCATAAATGAACGCCTGCAAACCTCAATGAACTAAAACAATTCTGTAAAGCAGAGTGGCCCAAAATGCCTCCACAACAGTATGAAATACTGATAAGTCATACAGAGTATTATTACTTCAAGTTATTGCTGCTAAATGTTGGTCTACAAGCTACTAAATCACAGGGTGTATTTAGTTTTTCATAGGACTGCATAGAGATTTGTGAAAACTTTTTTTCACGCATTGTTTCCTACTTGTTCACGTCATTAAATCTTGGACCAATTTTCTCAAACCTTTGATTTACTTGGGAAAATCAAGCAAACGTAGCTAAAGACCATCTGTTAAATATAGCAGTGAATGCTGTGTGTTAAAAATGTAAAAACGTTTTACACATTGTTGCCAGTTACATTCCAGCACAGTAGCTGGTATTTGGAGCTACTAAAATATTCTTAGAAAAATGCAGCATGTTATTTTATTGATGATAAGTGATGAGCACAGAAAATGCTTGCAAGCAAATAATGTGAACCTTACTCGTCATACCCAACCCCAACTATTCATTCCTGCAAGGCTTATCCTTGACCTAATCTAAAGTAATCTTAACTTAATCTAAACTAACCTTAACCTACTCAAACCTAATTTAAGCAATCTCCCCCAGGACTCTGATTCTGAAGACAAGGCCACAAGGTTATTAGAAAGGGAAGCAGACTTTAAAACAAGACATCTACAAACCACTTTAGCTTTTGGTCTCATCAGATTACAAATAATAGTGGTAACATCATTAAGGAAACCCACACACGCATTGCTTTTTCTTTCTTTTCCATTCGCTGGAATGTAAATATCTTCACTAACAGAGGCACACATTTGACACATGCATGAGCATCAACACAAAAATAAATGTGTCATGCGTGTGTTGTAAAGAGCCCAGAGGCTTTTCTTATTGATTTTAATGCTGTGCCTCTACACACACGCACAGGCACTCGGCAACGTGCAGATACTAGTCCTCTTCATCTCTCGCCCGCTGCTGTGCATTGTGCTGCATTTAATGGAGTGCTTTACTGTTACTACTACTACTGCTGCACTCTGCTCTCAGCACAATCCCTCTCACATTAAATAATGCAGCTGGCAATTGTGCAGCAGCCTCCACCCCTCACCGTCCTATAGCAGCCAATATCAGCAAATTTCCGCTTGCTCTGCTGTCATGAAGAGTAACTATGTCCAATTCAGCGTTTACAGGGCCAACACTATAAACACTATCAACCCATTTACACAACAGTGGCATCAGATGTTTGTTTTCAGCTTTTGTGCTCCCAAAAGAATTTGTATTTTTGGTGACTTCTGTCCATATCAACTACTGGTGACTTTGCAGGCAGATATGACAGACACACACAAAACAGCAGACATTTATATGCATGATTCATTTTCCTCTGACTTCATTTGAAACTCTTTAGCACAGTCTTGGATTGTACGTTGTTAATCACTCATATTAATGAATGATTCCTCAAAAACTCATACAGTATCAATATATCAGCGGCAGTTTAATGTTCGATATTGACTGCAGTGATTTAATGCATTTCTCTACTGCAAATATCAGTATATAACTCCCTCCCCCTCCCAAAATACCTCTGGGGGAGAAATATAATAAATGCTGGCACAGGCTTAAATGCACAGTATGTGTTTGCTGGTGTGACTTCAAAGCCGCACTGCCTCACTTTTATAAATGCATTCATTTATTTTAACCATTATTTCCTTGTAATGTCTGAAATGCTCCAGCCAATTGCCTTAACCTTATTCTTACTATATAAACAGTGTAAATAGCCTAAAGGAAATTGGGTCATCTAAAAGGGATCAGCCATGGATAGCCTCTGTTGAATCCCCACATTTAGCAAAAAAGACCCTCTCAATTAGCCAGGCAGAGGAAGTGGAAAAACTGATGTATTTGAAGGGAGTGGGAAAAAGACCAGGAGTGTTATATTTTAAATGAATATAGTTTACATATCTTCCAACAGAAATTTTAATAATTCATTCATAATTCACTTTAGATTAAATGTTTTGCTTAAGGACATTTTATTTCATCTGTTTATTTATATATAACTGCACTTTTTTGGTAAGGGTTTTTGATCCGAATGTGAATTTAAAATTACAGATGCCATAAAAGCAGAACATTCATACTCATGGCAGTGCAAGTTATGCAGAGCAACAACAGATCCTTAGTACTGAAATACAGCAACAATATCCACTGTGTAGCCTTGCAAGCAACACATTACAAATCTAAGCCAGCAATTAGTGATTGCAAAGAATTTTGAATGCTGCCAAACAGCCTCATTTTCTTGTTCTTTCAGCTGCTCCCTTTAGGGGTCACCATAGCCTCCATCTCACTTTATGCTTTGCATCCTCTTCTGTCATACAAGCCCTCTGCATGTCCTCCTTCTTTGCATCTATGAACCTTCTCTGTGGTCTTCCTCTTTTCCGCCTGCCTACCACCTCTATCTTCAATATCCTTTGTCCAGTATATCCACTATCCCTCCTCTGCACATGTCCAAACCATCTCAACCTTCCATCTCTTAATTTGTCTCTAGATGGCTCAACCTGACCTGTCCCTCTGATGTACTCATTCCCAATCCTGTCCATTCTGGTCACATACTAGAAAAATCTCAGCATCTTCAGCTCTGTCACCTTCATTTCCACCACCTGTCTTCTTGTCAGTGCCACCATTACTCATACTTAACTGTAAAACAACTCAAAAAGATGGTCATCAGTATAGCTCAAACAATTCTTAATAGGTTTTTAAAAATGCATTATTATGCAGCAATTTATATTGCTTTTTTTGTTTGCGGTTGTAATTTATTTTATTTTGAAGAACCACTATATCAACCACACTGTGGTTGTGATGGAGGGTTGAGGGAGGAGAAAGAACACTTTTCAGGCCACAGTGATTCAAGAGTTCCCCCTGATCAATGAACTAGGATGTGCATGTGTGTGGGAGAACTAGGTTTCTCCCAAGAAATGACACTCATGGACACACACTTCCAGAGTCTATGCCTGCATGCACGGACACACAAACTGAAGTCTGTTTTGTTTTGACAGGATGATGAAGTGGTGCTCCAATGTGTGGCTTGCATCCAGAAGGAGAATCGTAAGTTCTGCCTGGCTGCTGAGGGGCTCGGCAATCGGTTGTGTTACCTGGAGCCCACATCTGAAGCAAAGGTAGGCAGAGTGACTACACAAGTGCAATTTTATTCTCTCAGATTTAAGTTATAAAAACAAAGGTTTGTATTACTGGTGTGAAATGTTTCTGCTTTGCTCCTGGTTTAAAAGTCAGCCTCAGTCACTTCATTTAACATGTTTATTTTTTTACAGTTATATCTTTATATTCCCTCATTTGTACATTAAGACACAAATGTGATCAACAAATGTCACATGAAGCAGGTTTCAGAAGCAGATAAAAGAAGGCATTCATCCATATGAGAGCTCCATGGAAACCAAACACCCATCTAGTTCATTCTTGCCGGTGTCGAGCAAACAATCAGAGAAGCCAAGCGGAGACGCACAGGACGACAGCACAGCACATCATCAAAGCAGGAACAACCGCTCATATCCACCACAATCTCCTTGATGAGCTTTTCTTTCAAGGGTTCAGGGATGGCGTCACATCTCTGTGGGCTCTCCGTCTGATGATAATTCCCTGAAATTACGCCCCTGGACGTGATTGATGGATTGTTTCATAAGCTGCGCTGTTGTTAGCTGTAATTGCCTACTGCTTTATTGCAGCTGAACACCCTGTTTGCGGTTGAATTTGCGGGTTTGTGTGACTAAGTGTAAACATTTAATGGGTTAAATGTAATTTTTGTTGCTTTGTAGCCAGCTGGATGCCACAATAATGCATTTTTGTGTAATTAATCCACATTATGGTACACATGCTCATTTTTTTTTCTTTAAGTGATCTTCCTGTTAAGCAATAATTCATAAATGATGATTGGTTGCTGGAGAGATACACCATTTTGCTGGCTGCCATCGTTTTACTGTTAATCTGGCATTAATGTTTTCATGTAGTTGGAGCTGACAGGCCATGTTGGCTTCTCCTACACTGATTATGTTTTAATAGTATCCATTAGTAGTGATGAGTTTCACTGAAGATATCAGACATATGCAGTGCGTGTAAACATGTAAGAAACACTGAAATGGTTTTCAGAAAAGAAGAAGCTAAAAGAGGAAACACAAACAATATTGATCAGTATAGTCCTGGCATTTACTATGATCTCACCTTTGCTCACGCAAAGAGTATATCTATGTTGAAGGGGGAGGTTAGACTTTTACCCCATATTGGATGGTAATTATACCCGACAGGTATGATGAATGTTGCTCTATACGGCACTTTGTCTTCATTGCCTGCCGTTTTTGTATGAAAAGGCATCACCCCACCTTTGGGATCAACAACACAGTTGTGAAAAACAAGATGGTCATTTAGAAGTGGATGACTGAAGTGGAGGCCTCCTTTCCTTAGTGAACTAGTAATGGGGCACAGAACCAAAATGACACAATGAGGTTGATTTAAAGTGTGCACACTTTAAATGGCAACATCAATCAGCTTGTGAGAGGCTATGAGGTGATATACAACCAGCAGCTTTCACCTGTCACAGATTCATTATTATGACCACTGAACTTGTCCCCACATACCATTATGTCATTCATCTGGTGTCTTTGTTGTATGGAACACACTTTTACATTTATATTTTGTTCCGTTTCTTTTTGTTACCTATTAAAATTTTAGCACATTTTATTGCCTGCCGAAACAGCTCTAACCCTGTTTGACCCTCTTTCTGGAAAAAGAAATAATGGCATGATCTGTCTTTGCCCGCCATCCAGTAACGTTCCTTCTTTCAGCACATGGTTAGTTCAAATGCCTTGGCATGGCAAAGCTGCTGTAAAACTGTCTCCTTGCTCTGCCTTGAGAGATGACCTCCTGACAGGGTTTTATAGTCATCACTCCCTCCAGCTCACTTTCATTTCACTGCCCTGGTCTCTCAGGCTTTCCCTCCCCACCTCCTGTTACAGTCCAGGAAAGGGCTGGAGCACTTCTCACCAGGTATGGCTAGGAACGAGGCTTCACTGACCCAAACTTCATATCATAGCATGGTTATACTGCATGCAGAATGAGAGACATTAGTATCTTATTGTAGTCTGCATTTACAGTAAGTTTGAATACTTTGACAATTGAGCAAATAGGTTTATTCTTGCCTAGTTGTAGGTGAGATGGTCAGTATTATTCACATCTATCCACTTCTGTGAAGTTAACCAGGAGACATTTAGCAGGAAGTGAAACTGTCCTGGGCTTACATAGGCAGCATTACTTAGCAAGTTTTAATTGTGACCTGCACAAGCATAGAAAAGCCCTGCTTTGGTTTGAACCCTGGTCCTTCTTGCTGTGCTGTCCCAGTGTTAAATACTGTGCAACTATACAGCTCAAAGAGTACATACTTAAGCTTGAGCATGTATGTATGTATGTAGCTCACTCTTTAACACATTAATTTCAAAGGTGCGATGTCACAAGGGATTTTGTGCCAGACCGTTTCTTGTTGTCGCTGTAAAGTTGCTTAACAAAAACTGCAAACTTAGACGTCAAACAAAATAAAATAGCCAAAATGTAAAAAATGAATTAATTAATTTAAAAAAATGTCTTAGGAAATTTAAAGGTAGTGGGTAAGTTTATTTTACGAACTTCACAGTCCTGTAACAACCAAGTACATCCTTAATAAATAGCGGCCAAGTACTACTCATTGAAAGAAAGTGATTAATTGTGCTTGTGTGACCACCTCAATAAAAGAAGAAATTCTGGCCATTTGCTGGTCCGGAGCATTCAGTTAGGTGTTAACACAATGCCACAGTTTTCCCATTAGTGGACAGATGACACTAAAGTAGAGATGTTTGGCCATAATGCACAACACCATGTTTGGGGAAACCCAAACTCAACGTAGCAGCAAAAATATCTCATTCTCATACCATCTGTCAAGCACAGTAGTGGAGGGCTGGTTTGTTTGACAGCCTGGGCACTTAGCAGTCATTGGGTCGACAATAAGCTCCTCTGTATACCAAAGTATTTGTAAGACCATCTGACAGTTAAAGCTTGGGCAAAATTGGATCATGCAACAGATGAAACAAGTGTTGAAAATTATTACTTTAATTTGCCAACTGTGTCAGCAAACAATTTTTGCAAGCTGTTTGCACGCCTTGATAGTAGACATTACAGAGAAATACTAGCTTTCATTTCCTTTGTGTTTGGCCACCTGATAAATTCATTATTCAACCTCCTCTCAGTTTTGGTTTGGGTTTCTAATAGCTCCAAGGGTTTCCAGCACCAAAGTCAATAAATACATGGTTATATTAACCAGCTAGATGCTAACCTTTCTGTGGGCTGTTATTAGGCAGGTAGCAGACAGTGAACCAAACCCATGAGCTCAAAGTTCCTAAAAACTGCAGTAAAGACCAATAGAAACTGGAGAGTTAGCTGCCATTTCATCATCACTCCTTTTACATACAAGTAGTCAGCTGAACTATTAACTGTATCTCCTTTTAACTGACAAATATGAGCATGTCATCGAGTATTGAACTTTGTATTTCTCAAACTGTTCCTTTAAGTGAATTTGTGTGTGTGTGAGTTGTTTTTTCTGGACACATTTAGGATTAAATTAAATTTTCACCATCTCTTGACAAATAATGCATCTGTCAGTGATGTCTAAATTAAGGAAGTGTTGCACTGGAAGTGTATCTGTAAAAACTGTTTTTGAAGCCCAACTCAACAGCACGTGTTGCGTTAAAGTCCTCACTCTTTTCCTAAAGTATTTCCCCTGTCTTGGCTGAAGCATTTTTTATTCAATGCAGTAGTTCATTTTAAACAATTTATTGATTATTTGTTAAAGCTGAATCCACCATCTAACTCCTTGAACATAAAACTGGGTTGTTTTTAAATGAGGTTAGATTTACCTGGGTGAATGAACCACTTTGGGAGGAGTTGAGAATCTCAGGAAGGAGGCCAGCAGGGTGTTTAGGTTGGTGTCATTTGTCTTCTAGTCATGCCCCACTATATCTCCATTGCTGCTTTCCTCATTCTGTCAGTGAATTTTCCTGTCCTTTCCAGTACTGCCCTGGTTCAGGTTGAGATTTAGCATCTTCTCGATTTTTTTTAAATGGTGCTCTTTCCAAGACCTGGCTTATCTGAGCACAGACCGACCTTAGAGCACTTAATCTGAATTTAAAGTACCTTTTAATGAATATCGCCCACTCAATTAAGACAAACTTGGTTCAAGTGGGGTGAAAATGCAGCAGTCAGCACAGATTTTATGAATGGGCAACAAATCAGGATATCCCTTTAGATTCAGGAAACTGTTTTCATTTTTCTGGCTGTATGAAGATATTTTGCTTATGTAGCGAAAAGTTCTTGAAGCACTAAATCGGGATCAGTGTTGATGGACAGCAGAATAACTGCAGTGGTGATCTTTTCATTAAAGGTGCTTTTGTTAAGGCTGAGTCACCATAGGTAGCATTTTTGACTCTTAAATGAAGAACATTCTGTGCTGCAGATAGTACTTATTTTGTCCTTTTTTATGTCATTCATTAAATTTTAAATAAATAGTTTGACACTTGGAGAAACACACGTGCAAACATAAGCGCAGGACCTCTCTGAAATACTACCTACTGAAAAACATGATATTTACAATGAAAGTAAACTGCTGGGCCAAAAAAAAAAAAAACAGTCATGCAATCTTAATATTTCATTCGACTGCCTTTAGCTTTGATGATGAAACACATTCGCAGTGGCATGGTTTTGATAAGCTTATGCAATACCATGTCATTTATTCCCCTCAGAGTTACATTCATTTTTCGCAAAGATCTTGAATTGATGATGGAAGAGTTGAACTGCTGCATAAGCTCTTCTCCAGCACATCCCAAAGATTCACAGTGGGCATAAGGTCTGGACAGTGTGTTGACCAGTCTATGTGTAAAAAGGATGCTGTTCAGTCCAAATGCTTTGACTTATCCTTGCATTGTACACCTCAAAATACTCTTACTTTCCCTATTAAACATGGCTGTGAGTTCTGCTGGTTTTTAATGGTTTAACTAAACCAAATGTTTGTGATCTCCAGTCACAATCAAAAACTTTTTCAATCACATTTCTTCCTCGAAGATGTTGGTTCACCACTATCCTTACAGTTTTAATAATGACAGCTCTTATCCCAGTTTTGGTAGTTTCAGCAGTCTCCTTAGTTGTTTTCTTTGCTTGATGCAGGCCAGTAATTTGACCCTTCTGAAATGCAGTAACGTGTTTTCCACGACCATGGGATATATCTTCCTGTATGGTTCTTCAAGAAATTAAAAGCTACACACTGCATCAATTGATGTTAAATGACATGTTTCCAGCAAAAACATATTAATGACTGCAGTAATTATGCAGCGGAAGGCTCTTAACTATTTGCATAGTTAAATCCAAGTGATGATTTTTTTTTGGCCAGACAGTGTATGTCTCTGGCAGCAAAAACCTATTAAAAAGACATCAGAGGAAAATGGTGAAAATTGTTAATAAAATGTAGCCTAAAAAAAAATCTGAGATTTTTTTGTCTGTGTTAATTTTTAACCAGAGATGCTCTTTTCCTTTGTTACAGTATGTTCCTCCAGACCTGTGCATCTGTACCTTTGTGCTGGAACAGTCCCTGTCGGTGCGGGCCCTGCAGGAGATGCTGGCTAAGAGTGGACAGAACAGTGAAGGGGTGAGTGATGGTAAACATAAATGCGCATTCATAGAGAAGAAATACTTCAATTCTTCATAAGCCATCCCTGAGTCATGTAATGATCCACTCGGTTCTGCAATCCAAAAGAGGTGGTTGTAATAAATGCAGTCAGTGAAGCTGAATATTCTTAACTCGTTCCAGCACTATTAGGAGATTAATGGGCAAAAAAGGCACATTTCAGCGGCTTGGGGACCCTCACAGCAGAGAAGTCCAGGCCCCTATGAATATTGATGAGGATGAATGGGATGCCCTGGCATTACTGCAGCTTTTCTGGGCTTTGTTTCCTTTCACTCATTTGATTAACACTTTAAAAATAGCTGCATATTTAGCAACATATTTTCATTTGTATTATTAAAAACCTACAGATAAACGGTTAGCTGACAGTAGATTTTGATTACTTTTACCAACTTAGTGAAAGTAGAGGAGTGTATAAGAGAGAGAATTGAACATGTAATCAATACCATGTGGTTCAGTCTGTTAGCAATTAGTACTCATTCATCAATCTTTCCTGTACTTCTGATGTTGGTTCAGTTGTCTTCCTGCAAGTGTGTTTCCTTCTCTTTTACATTGCTGTGACAGATGTGTAATTACACCATCTTTATCTTGTTTTCTGTGTGTAATCCATTTTCCACATGATAGTCACGTGGCCCGGATCGATGGGTATGTTCACCTCTCATCCCATTCCCCTCTCATCCCTTATGCACAATGCAATAGATATATTACAATAGAATATTTGTTCTTCTTTTCTACCCTCACTGATTTCCTGTGGTTTGTCTTCCACAACACATTGCCTGTAAGTCTTTATATTAGAAATTATCACACCTGAATCAATGCTTTGAAATGACTGATGAATTTATGGATTTTTTAATATACAGTACACTGAATGAGTAAGTGTCTGATTGAGTTTCATAAAGACTTCGCAACGAGGTTCTCCATAAAGAATCGCCTCTTATATAACTCAATTTCCACTGCTAGAGAACTAGAGCATCTCCAGTGCTGGATTAGCATCAGATTAACATTTGTCGTGTCTTCAGGGGATTCTGAATGATGTTCAGTGCAGTTTCATTTGTGTGTGCCACCTTCCACATAAGATAGACTCTCATTTTTCACAGTATCTTCTTCTAATCATAATAGCTGCATGCTGTGAGAGATGACATAAGATGATGCAAACGGCTGATCTGATACAAACAGTTCTGGAAGGAGACTGGAAACGACCATAAGTGGTTTGCCTGAAAAGCTCTCAACATAATTTGAAGTCCTTTCTGCTTTGTTCCTTTCACTCTTTAATACCACATGGTTAATGATGCTGAAAATTTCCATAGATCTTTAGTTGCCCAGGCCCATATTTAAGGCTTTACTTCAGAGATAAACAGGGTTGTCAGGACTGGAACTTTTTGACCAGAGGGGGATTGTCTGAGCAGCAGAGTGACAGAAGTCAAGACTGTTGGTTCCACTGCTACTGTGGGCAGTGTTACCAGGAAATTGTGAGCTGCAGCAGAGAAAAAAGGGGCTCAAAAAATGAAACGCTAGATTAAAGCTCAAATGAACATAGCTGTCCATCCTTCTTGCATCAGCACCTTTTAAAAGCCTTAAAATAACACTGAAATTAGCTTACCTCTCTCATGCTACAGCATATCTTCCTTTTAGAAAAAGAATTATACACTAATTTACATTTCACTCTTTCAACATTTCAAGACATTGTCCCGCATCTTATCACTAATTTGCTGGGCATGCCAGTAGTTCCTCTTCTGTAGAAGAAGGGCTTATTTCCACATTTGTTTTCCATACTCACTGACTATCAGCCAGGTGACAATCTCATTTGTATCAAGCTTACAAACATAAACACATATTTTTCCCACTCCTTATCTTTTTTAACAAACTAAAGAAATGCTGAATCTGAAAAGGGCTCTAACATCATTTTGCACTAGCTATCCAAAGAGTCTGGCCAAAAAAGTCACAGCCTAGATTTAACTAAACAAACAGGTAAGAGCCTTCTATTGTATAATCACTGCAGTGATTAAAATATTTCAGCTGGCAGGCAGTTATTTAACCATAACTGATGCAGTGAGTAACCTCTCATATCCCAAACGACCATGTAGGAAGATATATCCTGTGGTTGTGGAAAAAATGCTACTGTGTGTCAGAAAGGTCAAATTATTGGCTTGCATCAAGCAAAGAAAACAACTAGGGAGATGCCGAAACTACTAAAATTGGGATAAGAGCTGGCCAACACCTTAATACAGTAAAGCCTGGAAAGATAGTAGTGGAAGAAAGAGTATCTGCCGTTCTGTACAATGCAAAGAGAACTCAAGAGAGCAGGTCTAAACAGCTGTGTAGCTTCATCATTAAGGCTAATTGGAAAAAAAGGCTTCAATTTGCAAAGAAGCATAAAGATTAGACTCTGGTGCAATGGAGAAAGGTCATCTGTTTCAGAGTGAAGGGCACATAAGGGCAAGGAGACAAAGTGATGCACCCTGTGGGGCGAGTGTTATGATCTGGAGTTGGTCAGGTCTAGGTTCAGCCACATTTGTGCCCAAAAACGGAGGCTAGCTGTATCTCTGAATTTGCTGAATGTCCATGCTTTTTCTTTCAATGGATTTTTTCATCTCTGATCGCACAAACATATTCCAAGATGACAATGTCAGGAATTTTGGCTCAAACTGTGGAAGAGTAGCTCGGGGAGGCAACATTTTCACACTTGGATTAGCTAACACAGAGTCAAGACCTTAACCCTATTAAGAAGCTTTTGGATTTACTGGAGAAGACTGTACAAAGCAGCCTCCCATCTCCATGACTGCATAAAGTGTTAAAAAAGGACCATGGTCCAAGGACCATGACATTAAATGTACCTATAAACATTATGTTGCTTAGGTCAGTTTAGTTGCTGTTTTTTTCTTTTTTTTACCTTACTTTTCAATACCCTAGGTAAAAAACAAAACAAACAAAGATAAAAAACACATTGCCTGTATATGTGAGCTCTGCCTGCTAGCCGCTGTCAAACGCAGACACCAAATAACCCTCCAGCTGGCTGAATGGAAAAGAAGAACTTCTGATTTATCCTTTTTTTTCTCTTTTTACCATTAAAAATATTAATACAAATTTTAAATGTCAGTTCAACCTTATTTTTCAGTGAAAAAACAGATGGCCACATGTAATTATTTCCACAAAAAGCAGGGAGATAATAGAGTCATCAGTGCTGCCACAGCTCCTGCTGCAAATCCTTCATGTCATCGTGATAACACAAAAACTATATGACGCAAGATTTTGAATTCTAGCGCAGTAAAAAAACCTCCAAGAGATCTGGAACTGATACCATTTTGAAAATACTGATTTGCCACTAGGTGTAAATTTTTCTAGTTTTTTAGCCATATCGCTGTGACTATTCCTCCGACCTGCATGAAACAAAAGCCAGATTGATTGTGGGATCATATACTTTCATGGTGATGCCATCTCATGTCTGCCATTTTTCCTTTTGCTGTTGCCATGGCTGAAATGGGTAAAAAAAAAAAAAATCAGGGATATTATGGAATCAACTTGGCTGCTGCACAAGTCAGTTGTTAATTATCTAATTTGCATTAAAAGAATAAAAATATCAACAAACGGACCACAGCATCTAACCTCACATCATGTCAAGTGGGGTTGGGTGAGGTCACCATTAATGAAGAAATCAGGGTTTTTCAGGGATATACCTTGAGTGGTTGCATGGCAACAGCAGGAAGCTAGTTTCAGTTTGACCTTACTTTCCAAACCTCCTATCGGACTATTTGATTTACCTGTCTCAAACATGTAGATCTTGACCTTTGTCACTTTATGTGCACTTGTAGCAAACGCTCCCGAGACTGTTTAGGACTTCAGATGGCTTGAATTGGCAATTTTCACTGTGTCACTTGAGTGCATCCTCCCCTCTCACAATTATCTGTTTTCAGTATTGTCTGCCTATTCATCATTCTTTGCCTACACTGAAATGTCACTGGAGGAAGCACCATTAAAGGGGAAATGGAGGTTGAGTATGTCTCGACTAAGGCTCGGAAATCAATATGTCTTTGAACAGATGGCCTCATCAATAGACAGTGGCTGGAGCAAATAGTTGTTGAGTTCAGGCAGTTCAAGCAGTTTTAGCCGGAAGGCACCGAGACACAAAGGGCACCATAAAGTACCTGCAAAGACAATACACAGCAACTAGTGTAAATGCCAACTGACATTTAGCTCAGTATACACCAGCTACCACTCTGTGCAAATTTGTCTATACGCATTCAAAGTGTGCTAACCCATTTTGGGGAGCTTTGCCGGTCAAAAAGGCAAGTGATAAGATCAGTCAGTCAAAAGACAGATTTTCTTTAATGGTTTTTGGTGTGTTTGTGTTTCTTTTTCTCTGCTATTTATTGCAAGAAACCTGTGACTACACACACAGAAACCCTGCTGCAGGCTCATGTACCTGAAAAAAACCACACCTCAAACTGATATAAGGGTGCCACTTATGGTGAAGAGCTGGAGACTGCATACAGAAAAGAATCAGCTTTTTCCCTTATGCCCCTTTGACTCAAAAGCCTTCTCATTTATGGTTCATTTAGCCAAGGGTATTAACAGTTTTGTTCTTTGCACTTGCTCAAGTTGCATTAGGTTTTTGTTGCAATGTGTCTCTACATTTAGAAGATTCTTTTTCTTTCCTGTAATGCACTACCCACCTTTGGGGGTAAGGAAATAAGTGTGAGACTTGGGTTTATTGGTTGTGGTGATTGCAGCATAGTGTGCCACACTGCATTAAACCCAGCACCTCCGCCAGCTTATAGCTGTAGCCAGCAGCACATAAGAAGCCTGAAAGCCAGTACTGCAGTCTGCACAACACAACTGCATCAAATCACAAGGCAGCTATTGTCCCAGCAGCCAATTGAGGGGGTAGAGAGAAAAAGAGACACAGTGAAACACAACAAAAGGCATAATGTTTTTATGAAAAACTGCCGTGATTCCTGTATCTCTCAGATGTTGTATGAGTATAATTTTGCAAAATTGTAATTAATAAACATAGCTTTTGGTGGATACATATCATTAGCATCCTTTTGTGCTTGTAGTTGCAGTGTAATTTGACATTTTTATGATTAAACATAGCTGTTAGGAATTGCTTCAGACAATATTTCTTGAGGTCATACCAATGGCTTTATTACAAAAAAAATCTGTCAGTTTCTTTTTCTTCATGCCTTTAAGTAACTTTTTGACAGTCATGTGCCCCAAATTTTGACCAGTTATAGTGGACAGGCTCAGGAGACCAGTAGTTCTCTCTGAATAATAACACTTTTTCTTACCTTAATGCTTCCTAGAGGCTCATAAGGAAGGTGAGTAACATGGGAGTTGATTGCTGAAGGAAAAAAACCCTTTGCATTTCTCCCATTAGAGATGCCCCCCTCCTGCATCTTAACCCAATCCCAAAGGCGATGGAGTCATTGTCCTTTAATACTGACTTTGCATCAGACTGACAGTAGTTACAGTATGCATCCTCCCACATTCCTGTAGTTGGAGTGCTGGAAAGATGACCCCGTATCCCATTTGCTCACGGATACAGGAGCCAGAAACACCATGTCCTGTGGCAAGTCAGATTGCATGTCTTCATTGGAGAGATTGGGTGGCAAACCCTCCCCAGGAGATATGTCCCCCCAACTTGAGGTCATCATTGTCAGCACTGAGGTCAACATTCGGTGTCAGAGGTTGGATTGAAGCGGTTGGAGGGAGACTACTGGGACTATTCTGTCAGGAGATTGGGCTGATATGTACAGTAACTATGTATTTCTGTTTATGTGCTTCTATGTTTGTGAATGATTGCAATAGGCAGCGCAGAGTGGTGGACACAAGACTCTACTGTACGGACACGCCATCCTCCTGCGACATTCCTTCAGCTCTATGGTGAGAGATCTCAAACAAATCACCACAAAAAAATTAAGATGAATTATCATAGTAACTGAATTTAAACATCACTATAGACTCACCGGCCACTGCATTAGGTATACCTGTTCAACTGCTCATTAACATAAAAATCTAATCATCCAATCATATGGCAGCAACTCAAATGCATTTAGGCACGTGGACACGGTCAAGACAACCTGCTGAAGTTCAAAAAGAGCATCAGAATGGAAAAAAGGGTGATTTAAGTGACTTTTAACGTGGCATGGTTGTTGGTGCCAGACGGGCTGATCTGAGTATTTTAGAAAGTGCTGATCTACTGGGATTTTCACACATAACCAGCACTAGGGTTTACAGAGAATGGTCCAAAAAACTGAAAATATCCAGTCATCAGCAGTTCTCTAGATGAAAATTCTTTGTAGATGCCAGAGGTCAGAAGAGAATGGCCAGACTGCTTCGAGCTAATAGGAAGGCAACAGTATCCATTTGTGGCAACCAAGGTATGCAGAAGTGCATATTTAAATGTACAACATGTTGAACCTTGGGTTACAGCAGCAGAGTACCACTCCAGGTGCCACTCCTGTCAGCTAAGAATAGAAAACTGAGGCTACAATTCATAGAGGCTCACCAAAATTGGACAATAGAAAATTGTCTGATCTGATGAGTCTTAATTTCTGCTCCAGTATTCAAATGGTAGGGTCGGAATTTTGTATAAAAATTTGACAATTTTAAAAATTTGCCTTGCTAATGCTAGTGTAATGGTAGTGTAATAGTGTTGGGGATATTTTCTTGGCACACTTTTGGCCTCTTAGCACCAACTGAGCATTGTTTAAACACCACAGCCTGCCTGAGTATTATTGCTGATTACGTTCATCCCTTTATGACCACAGTGTACTCAGCTTCTGAAGTCTGCTTCCATCATGATTTTGCATCATGTCACAAAGCTCAAAACATCTCAAACTGCTTTCTTGAATATGAAAATGAGTTCACTGTACTCAAATGGCCTCCACAGTCACCAGATCTCAATGTAATAGAGCACCTTTGGGATGTGGTAAAGCGAGAAATTTATATCATAGATGTGCATCTGACAAATCTGCAGCAACTCTGTTAACTTTTACTTGAGTTTTATAATCTTTACATCTTTTACTGTGTGTCTTATTCTGATTTTATTCCTATTCTTATCATTTTACTTATTTTATGTGCTAATATTTTAATATTTTAAATGTGTTAGTTTTTCTAAAATACTTGGGATCAACCATCCAAAGCAATGGACAGAGCACAAGAGAGGTGAAGAAGAGAGTTCAGGCAGGGTGGATTGGGTGAAGATGAGTATCAGGGGTGCTTTGTGACAGAAAGATAGCAGCAAGAGTGAAAGGGAAGATTTACAAGACGGTAGTGAGACCTACTATGATGTATGGTTTGGAGATGATGGCACTGACAAAAAGACAGGAAGCAGAGCTGGAGGTGGATGAATTGAAGATGTTGAGATTTTCCCTAGGAGTGACCAGGATGGACAGGATTAGAAATGAGTACATCAGAGGGACAGTTCAGGCTGAGAAGTTTGGAGACAAAGTCAGAGAGGTGAGGCTGAGATGGTTTGGCATGTTCAGAGGAGGGATAGTGGATATATTGGACAAAGGATGTTGAAGATGGAGCTGCCAGGCAGGAG